>JNCO01007043.1:0-12447 GCA_000785685.1 Uromyces viciae-fabae | reverse complement strand
GGAGTTAGCGGGTAAACGCTAAGCTACAAGAGTAGCGACGCTAAATTAACTTAGCGTAGCTGTTGCACCATTGCAGAAACAACACAATTTTGCTTTCAATATTTTCTTAGTTGAGGTTCAACAGTTCAACTCATATTGATGTTTTCAACCAGGAGTTAAGATTGTCAAAACAAAAGGGCTTTGTATACTTTTGATTAAAAATCTTTTGAGCCTTGAAGAGGTACTTGTGGAAGTTTTTAGTGCTTCCAGTCCAATCCTTCTTCAACTCACTGCCACAATTCTTGGAAATTTTGTTTAAAACTTGGAAAATGGCTTGTTTGCAATTGTGTGTTTCTGCTTTATTATTTTTTGAATTTTTTTCTGAAGAATTAATGCCCCTGTAGTTTAGTCACAGTATACCATAGCATTTTTCTCATGTTTACTATTTCAATATACTCTCCGCAATTATTTTTATTCTTTTTGTTAATTATTAGTTTATTTTAGTCTTATTTGAGGCCCCCTCTTGATATTGTTGGGGGCTCCCCACACCAGGAAAAATCTATGATCATTTGTCTACAAGTTACATAGTAAAGTACAAAGGGGCTTTTGTACTTTTTGATGTCACTTGTAGGCAGGTGATTATAGGTTTGTCCTGGTGCCAGTTGTTGGACCCATCCTAGGCCTGTTGTATTATTTTCAAGGATTTCTTTTACTTGTTCTTCTATAAATCCTTGAGCTCAAATATTTAAAAAAAATAATGGCTCAATAATCTTTTTTACTTTTTACCATTGATTCAATCGAAGTGTGAGCTTCACTTTCCCCTTTCTTTAAGACCTTCATTTTAGTCCTCTTGAAAACATTAAATCTATACACTAACTTGAATGAAAACTCAAAAAGCAAAAAATGACTTCTATTTTCAACCACCTTGTTTCAACAGCAGGTGCTGATGAGGTGATTTGAGCCTTAGAAAATTCAATGGATGAGATAGGCTGTCAGTTTGATAAGAACAGGAGGGAGAGCAGAGAGGTCAAGCCTGGTTTTAGTTGACATTGATAGTCAAAAAATAACTTTTTTGGCAACAATTTGACAGTATTGCAAGTTTGTGTTGCATTTAACTCTTAGGGAATTTGTGATTGGTGTGTTGACTAGGGTTGGGTGGGCTGCGCCATTGGCACACCACTCCCCCATTGCCCCCTGGGGGGTACGGGGTGATAATCTTAGAATTGGTGAAACTAAGACCAGACATTAATTTCATAAGAAGTTAGTTAAGTAAACAAGATACAAAAGAGATAATGAAGGAATTAAAGAAAAAGAAGAAATAAAGTTAAACCAACAGTTATAATAGAAGATTGATAACTAATGAGGATAAAAAAATCATTTGGATTCTACGGGGGCTTACTGAAAAGCTGAAGGATTAAAATGGTTTAGTATTTTGGTAGTCAAAGAGAGAGATCTTACTGATATCAACTAAGAAGATATTTTATATGTATCAGCTGAGAACAAAGTGAGGCTTGAGCAAAATAACTGAGAGTAAATGGAATAGAAAAAAAAAAAAAAAATAGAAGTTATTTTGAATGAGAATAATATGTCAGTTCTTTGAATTGAGAAGATTGAGTTGAATCAAGGAGAAAAGTACCCAAGCTGGCAAGTTGATATAGAAAGTGCAACTGGCTAACTTAGTTGCACTGGACTGGTTGATTGTTCCAATGAAGAATGGAAAGAATAATTTTGAAGTAAAAGAAAATTGAGAAAAGAATTTTTGTCAACAAAGGAAAATCAACTAAAATATTTAGGATAATTAAATAAAAAGGTGAAACTCTGGAAATAGAGTTTTTACACTCCATAGACCAAAAGAACTTAATGGCAATTCCAACACGGGGTGCACGCCAAAATACTGGAAAAAAGGGTTGGTGCACCCCCCCATAGGTGGGCAGGGGCAGGTGGGGAACCCCGGTTATCTAGGCCTATCTGGCCGATTCCTCCAATTAAAATCAAGATTTTTTTTTTTGATACAAAATACTTTACAACACCGCTCTTGACCTGTGCCACCTTCAGCTTTTGACCAAACTCACAGACATGAACCAATGGTAAGTCCTTTTTTTTTCAGCCTTACAATATTTATTATTTGTTGTTGACAAATAATTTTATCTCAAGAAATTTGGATCGTTCCTTTTTTTTTCCTTACAAACTCGATGGAAACTGGTTCCCAATCAGACAAATCCTGGAAAAAACCCACTCAAGGTCATGGGAAGAGATGGAAAGGGTTTTTAATGTCATCACATATCCCATGTAGGGAATCTAGACAACGAAAGGCCAAATGCTCACATTGCAACAAAATTTTCAGCCAGGCCAAGCCCAGCTTGCTATTCATTCACATCAAGGAAATTTGTACAGGAATATCACCTGAAGATAAAAGAGAGTACATCCAAGAAGTGCTGAAAGAGAACGACATCAATTCTATTATTGAATCTGATGCACCCAGCTCATCCAACCAATCAAGACACACTTCCAAATCCAACTCAAGATCAATCCAAATTTCAATACCTTCCAATTCTAAACAAAAACATGAAGAATCAATTCAAAATTATTTCCGGCCCATTTCCAATGAACAAACATCAAATCTACACGAACTCATGCTCAAAATGATTGTTAGCTCCGACTTACCATTTACGATCTTGGAGAACCCTTACTTTAAGCAATACCAAGAACAACTGTGCAGGTGTGTCTACCAGCTTCCACTCCGCAAGAATCTTGTGGAAAAACTTTGCCGACTGTCCACGCAAGACACAAACTGGTGTTAATTGAGTGGCTTGAAAATTTAACCAACTTGACATTATCTCTGGATGGATGGACCAATAACAGTGGGAACAGTATCTAAGCTGTTTTGATTCAGAGAGGCTCTTCATTCAAAGTTTTTCTTGGAATTCTTGATCTGAACTGCAAGAGACATACTGCCAAAAACATTTTTGATTCATTGCAAGACACTTTCAAAAAAGAAAATGGTGAATATCAAGTCCATCAATGCGATTGTTACAGATTCACCATCTTTAATGCTCAAATTACGCGTAAGATCCATTTTAATTCTGCTTGCTCACTCACATTTTGATTGCATATTGATTGACTGCCCTTTTACTCGTAGAAACTTCTTAATCCAAGTATCCACACATCATTAAGCTGTATTGTGTGTTACATGTCTTCAACCTCATCGCCAAAGACATAGTTCAGTCACCCCAACTATGCACGAAATTGTCCAAGCAAATAAAAGCCTTGTCAATTACTTCACCACATCGGGGTTTTGGCGGGAACAATTGCGCACTTGGTGTTTAAAAAAATAGGTGAAGCACTCTCTTTCAACCTTATGTGAAACTAGATGGTATTAAATGGCAAAAGTATGCCTGGGTGTTGAATCACATGAAGAAGGATTCAAGTTATGTCACAATCTGCTTGAAAATCCAACAATCGATACTCCATCAATAACCAAAAAAAATCTCAAAATCATCAACAATCAAGACCATTTTACATCCAACTCCATGCTTATGAAGCTCCTTCAACCGGTTGTGGATGGAATTGCAGAATTGGAAAATATTAGCACCAATCTGGCGTGTATATGGAAGGTAATCATCAAAACTTACAAACAGATTCAAGGTACCAGTGTTTATTCTTGTTTTGAAAGCTTTAAACTCCATTGTATTGATGTTCTTTTGAAAAGAGCTGTTGTCTTCAAAGAAGACATATACATAGTTTCTTTTTTTTCTACATCCATCATATCGACAAGTAGCAGTATCTAAAAAACATTCGCTTCAAGATATTGGCAGAATGTTACTTGAACTAGCCAAATTTTGGAATTACACAAGATCGGAAGCATTATCAATCCAGAACTCAATAAACCAATATTACAACTTTCTTTTTCCATTTAATGTCCCGATTTCAAATAATGATTTGCCCTCATATCCTCTGGACTACTGGCTAACCATCACCATCTGCGCTGAATCTAGTACGTTGAAAAAACTTGTGATTCAAATTTTGGAGATTGTGCCCCATGCAGCAGGAGTAGAAGGCCTATTCTCAATCATGAACTCGATCAAAACAAAATCACAAAATTGTATGAAGCCATTAACTCTCAAAATGTTAGCTCAAATCAAACTTCAGATGATTCAAGGTGACCCAGTCTTGTCTAAAAGAAAAAATACTCAAACAAAATCTGATCAGTATCAGTCTCAGAAAGTGCTATCTGAGCATGAAATCATGCAGTCTTATGATTTATTTCAAAACATTACAGAATTAGAGGAATTTGAAAATGGCACTGCTCATACAGACTCAGAATACGCCGTGATCTCAAGGGAAAATGCTTGGATGAAGACATTGTTTGACTTCAACCTTTGGGAAACTAATGGAGATCAAGATATAATTAATCTAGATGATAATAATAATAATAACAATGGTGAATGTAACTGGGATCCAAAGGATATTTGGGTTTCCACTCACACAAGTTAATTTTTTATTCTTTTTTCTTAATTTCTATTCTTTTTTTATTTATTTTCATTTTCATTTGTTTTTGTTTGTTATAATTACTATATACACACGAAAATGACTATATCTACAACAAAATAAATATATACAAGAAAATAAATATATACACAAGAAAAGAGTGATTAAGTGCAATTTATTGGCTTGTTAAGGGTTTTTTTTTTTTTTTAAAAAAAAAGGCGCGCCCTTGGCGCCCCCTGCAAAGGACGCCAGTTTTGGGAAAAAAAAATGGCGCCCTTGGCGCGCCTCACTCCAAAGTTGGCGCACCCAACCCTAGTGTTGTCGATTGACGTTGAAGTCACAACAACACTTCATCAAATTGCAGACTTCTCCCATAAGGTTTGGCAGCATGCAGAGACTAGTGTAACGAGTTTCTACTAGCAGAAGAAAAACTCATGTAACCACTACCCATCAAGAACCTTAAATAATTCTTAATTTGCATGAGCATCAAACAAGTGTCCTCGCAACAATTCAAAGGTGTGCTAACAAGGCCTCCTATTCAAACTTCATACTAACCACATATTCCTCCAGTCACAAATTAAGCTAAGTGTAGAGACAAACAACTGGACAAACAGAGGAAGTGATCTCACCTCTAGTATACACATATATATGGATATATATAATGATAGCTTATAAAATTATGCATCAAACCAGGGTCAGCATCGCGGTTGTTTTCTTTTCTTCTTTTCTTTCAAAAAAAAATATCTTTGCCCTGGATTGAGAAAATCGTGAATGATCAAGTACATAAGTATATACATAAATATATAGATATATATATATATGTTATATACGATAGCGAGTTAAAAAACATAGATATAGGAAGAAAACCATCGAGAACAGAGGAAGATTTGGAAAAGATGATTGACTGAGAGGACAAAAAAAGTTCCCTCAGAATTAGAGCATGGCGTGCTATGATGTGAGAGGAAAGAAGAGTAACAAAGGGTTATATGAGTGAATCAACTGAATTATAAGCAGGATTTGCAATCAACATATGAACAGAACATCGCAAGCTCACTTTTTGAGTGTACGCTCGGGCGGTTGCGTCATATTTTGCTCGATCGGTTTTATAAAGATTAGCTATCTCCGGAACAAGCGGATCGTCTGGATTGGGGTCTGTGAGCATAGAGCAAATAGACAGAAGAACTACAAGGAGTGGATAATTTTCAATGGCAATAAAGAATAACCAAGATCGATCAATTTTAAGTGATTGAAGAAAAGCCGTAGTGTTAATGATGTTATAGCAAACCTTTAGATATCGTCAAAGCGGGGGACCATTGCTCTCGAAGGATGTCAAGACATATAGATCCATTGCTGTTGATGTTACAGTGATAGATCTTCGTCTTGAAACAGACTTTAGGAGGCTGAGGAAGAGGTAACGGATAAGTACAGTAAGGCATAGTTGCTAAGAGAAGAGCGAGAGTGAATAAGCTAGTAGATACTAACTTTGAAGGGATACTGGTGAAAGATAAAAATAAACAAGATCAGGAAATGATGACAGCGGTGCAAGAGGTAAAAGAATCTCAATCAAAGCTCACATCGGTAGGGAAGGTGATTATCAAAAGGAATAAACCACCGGAGTAAGGACTGTCTGCTGGACCCATAATTGTTGCTTGCCACCTGAATTAAGGAGAGGAGGCGAAGCAGTGGGTTGAGTGAAAAGATGCCATCTTGTGGTGATGGAAAGTAATACTCAACTGAAACATATTTTCTCCTTGAGGACCAGCTGAGCAAGAGGAAGGCGGGTCCTTCTCAAGATCATGAAGTTCCTTGAAAGTGGTGGCAGTAGTAAGGAAGCGATAGAAAAATTAACTGAGTGTGTAGGGAGATAGAAAGAAGTACGTGGTAGAAACAATTTGCTATGTAGTTACCTTTGTGATACGTTTGAGAGCCATGACCGATGAGTTTCTGCGTTAAGCGAATATGAGATTGAAAATTAGCGGAGTGATTAGAAGGAAGAGGATGGTGCGTAAAAATTGAGGGTGTGTGATACTGACAGATTGTATGGAGTGGATGGTTTTTGGAGCTGACCAAGAAACAATCGACAGGAATTATTCGTAATTAATATCGTGATTTAATGATTCCCCCCTTTACCGACCCCGGTGCACCGAAGGAGCGGGAAAGAAGGCCCTAGAAACACCGTAGTTAAGCTAAACTAAATTTGACTTCGCCGAATCGCCATAGCAATCTCTCTGCACCTCCAGCCCTTGAGAGTGAAAGATACCCCTAACTCATGTGTGCTGCAGTTGAGCCTGAGCCTCAGCTTTCATCCCACCACTCAACTGTAGCATTGTTCCTTCCCAGGACCCCATAATGATAGTGACATTTGAGCAATTTCTTTTGATGAAAAATGTCAAATGTATGTCTGGAAGACGTTGAAACTCCACTTACCTTGTCAAAAAATCTTGGAAGGTTTGGTCCCCAAAGCCTTCAACCATGATGTGCCACCAACTATAAACAAACGACCCAACAGACCGGACAAACGGTGTTGCAACACTATGGTGGATAAACAATTCACAACTGAACGCTTGGTCAGGGGGGCCCTTTTAGCCCCATTCCAATGCCCAAACAGTTGGGTGTGTGAGAGAAACACTTATAACAGGCCACATTTTATTGCCTTGGCAGGGCATAGGTCATGTTTTGATGACTTTAGACTCAAAAACTGGTGATTTCCCGGTGCTGCCGTTGTGGCATTTATTTTTGTGTGGGGAGGTGTAGGCAAAGTAGTACTGAATCGCAGAGCAGGTGGAGTAATTGTGCAAGCTGATCAATAGCTTTGGCAGAGGTGGAAAGTATCGGCAAAGTTGTTTGCCTTTAGCGTTGGGGATTTTCAGTGCTTTTCACTAAAAGCGGAGGAATAGTGGGGCAACAGTGGATCACTATGTTGCAGGATCATGGCAACATATCAATATCGTGGCATTTTGTTGGAATTTCATTGTTTTGCCTCTTCAATCAAAGTCTTTTTTTCTACTTGAGTTTTTTAAGTTTTTCAAGTATTTTATTAAATCTTAAATTTCTAAAAAATATGGTGAGTTGAATTAGTCTGAAGTTAGAATAGTAGGTAGTCTTGGAAGAATAGTCTTTAATCTATAGCAGTAGCCCTTTGAGCCAGTCTAATTTAAATAGTTAAATCATTTGTTCTCCTTGTTCTCAACACTTTTTCTTCTCTTGTTCTGATTTTATTTCATCTCCTTTAAACTTTCAAGAATCTCATCTACAGAATAAACAACTCTGCAGTCTATGTTGTTAGAATTAAAAATGTTTAATCATGTTCAAAAACTATTAGTCTTGATTATCTTTTTTATTTTCTTCTCTTTTTGATTCTCATTATTATTATTTTTTTATCAAAGTTGTTGGAACCACATTAGGCCCCTCAAATAACTATTGGGGGTCTATCTTTGTTTTTCCTCTCTATTTAAACTCTTGCTTAAAGTAAATAAAAAACATTGGCTCTTCATTCTCTTTTATTCCGTTGCCCTGAGTCAGTCCAAGTGGTCCTCACTTGCCCCTTCCTTAATTCCATTCTTCTGAATATATAATTATTAAAATGATTAAACTATAAAAAATCTTTATAAAAAATTAAAATAAAAATATGCCATAAAATTTCAGTGATCATAATTTCAACACATTTTTCTCTCTTTTACGTTATCTCATGGCCTTCTCCACCGGCACTTTTACCTTGTTACTTTATCACTCACAAGTAATTAGTTTTTATATATTACGGTATTTTATCTCTTTTGTTTTCAACAACTTTGATTACCTTTTTCTTTTCACCAACTGTGTATGGTTAATTATCTCTTTTTTTATCACCCATTTTAAAATAAATCATCTCTTTTTTTTCACCATGTAAATGTTTAAAAGAATAAAATGAGATCATGATGACAAAATGAAATGCAATATAAAGAGAGAGTAAATTCAAACATAATCTCATTTCAGAACTTGAGTTTGAGAGGGAAAGAGGTCCTCCAACACTTTCCCAGTGTGGTACTCTAAAGTGGACTCAATAAAAATTTTACATTTTCACTATGAAGGAGCAGGAATTGTTGAATTTTTATTTCAGAAATGGATTTTACACCTAAAATAAACCCTAGTCACTCACCAAAGCCATATCAATAACTCCACTAGTTTAAGAGCTACTCAAGGCAGAAGACTAAAATAAGGTACTTCAAATAATTTCAAACTAAATAATAAATTCAATATTACATAGTGTGGTTTATAATAATAGCTATAAGTTTATAACACATAACCAATAACACATAAAAATATTACAAGTTACATAGATAAGGGGCAGTGACCTCATTTACTGTACATATTCAACTACCACATGACTTACATACAACTTACACATGTTTCACAAGACTCTTACATCATTACATAGTCACATCATCAAATACAGAGGATTAGACACATGCCTGGACCACTGATGTCATGTCTGTGCACTGTATGAACTTCTGACACCCTGTTCTGTTGTACCCTGTTTTCACTCCCATTTTTCTATATAAGGAGCTCTCTCCTCAGTGTTTTCCCCCCATCTGATCATAATCTGTTCAGCAGAGAATTAGAATCCAAAGTCCCACTGGACATTCCCCAGTCCAATAATAAATAATACTTACATACCCAAAGAAATAAATACTTTACATTCATTAAAACCTCAGTGTGTAGCCATTGCTCACATTCATTTTTACCTTTCATAAGGAGCCACAAAGGACTCAACTCACATCCTTGCTCCCACAGCGATCTTGCTCTCTTACATTTTCCTTTCAAAACCAATCTGAGTGCTGGAAACACCCTCTTAAACTTCCAATTCCTTACCATCAAATCAGGTGTAGCCTTGCTCCCTGCTCTTTCCCAGACCCACAGTCTATCAGTTATTTCCTGTCATTAAGAAAGGCAGAGTACTTACTCCTTCATCCCTTTCTAAATTCTGCCATAAGGGCTAAAAATCTCTAGCCTCTTTTGGAGTCTCACACCAGCCTCTTCAAAGACTTCCGATATTGTCACACCTTCCCTAAGCCATATGAGACTGCTGAAACATTGGCTCATGGTTTTTGGAGACAGATGACCTCATTTTCTTGTGCACACGTCTGCAACAGCGGAAAAAAGATGCTCATCTGCAAATGAGCTGGCAGATCTGCCCAGGTAGTCTTGAGCCATTTTTCCTAATGTGGAATATGTGGCTCAATTGACCTTAGAAGCTCAATTGCATCAAAATTAAAGAAATAAACCTACAATAAAACAATACAAAAAACCAAATGCTCACTTTCCACCACTTCAAATCATAATATGGGTCCGACAGGTCAGATTTTGTGAAGGAAAGGTTGGACCTTAAGTAAATTTCCACTTCAGAACCCTTGGAACCTGAAGGTGTCTTGCTGACACGGGAGTGGAGTATGGCCAACAACCCCCTTGGATTGGCTTCAGTGTCAGTAGTATTATTTTCTTGCACATGAAGAGGAGCCAAACCTTGCGGATTGCAGTGCTGGTAGTAATCAAAATTGTCCAAGACCAACTCACAACTTTTAGCCACCTCCAAACTATTGTTTCCAAAACCAAGCTTGAATATGTCAAGTCACAAGCAAGGGAAAAGTAATGTGGCCATGATTAGCGTATCACCCCACATGGCCTCATTCAGATAGCGCTTGACCTTCTTGAGCATTGCTATGTAAATAGGGTATAAGCTGTCAGAAGTGGGGACCAGATTGCTCTTCTTTTTAAGGGTGTCCTTCAGATCAAGGTACTTTGGAATGACTAGTGCCCTGGTGGGCCCGTCCCCCCGCCCATTGATTGAGTTAACTCCACAAATACCTGTATTTTTTCAGAGCATTAACTAGCATCAGAATCTATAAGTATGTTTTTGAGAAAGTGAGTGAATGAAAAAAAGTACCTTTAACTCATCATTAAGTGATTTGATGTCTTTCCAGTCTCTTGGAGAGATGATCATCAAATATAGGAGTGTTTTCCTTGGTTACCTGCAGACTTCTTTGACTTTCCTCCTTGGAAAGATGTATTGTCTGCATGAGCTTTTTCTTGATCTTCTCCTAGCATATAGTTTATAACCTGGATAAACAAGCCATCATCAAACCAAAAATTAGACCAAATAATTTTAATTGTACTAGTCTAGTCCGGAGCATACCTCTTGTGCCTTTATGGATTGCCAAAAACTTTCATATTTGATATTCAATCTGATGCCATACCCAGCAATCAGATTAGGAATACTTTTGAGCCCTAGCTTTGCAATTACACGTGAATAATTGCCTTGTTGGGCCAATGAGAAGGCAATTTTCTGGACCACTTTGTCCAGTTGAATTTAAAAAATATTCATCTCAGCTGATCTGTGATGAGATATGAGAACACAAATAATGTTCCTTTTGAGTGATGTTGCACAATCACAACACTTTTGGGTCATTTTAATCTTCCCCCCCATGTTTTATTTTTTTGTAACCCTTGAAATTTAAATTGGCCACGGAAATTTGACTGGCATCATCAGCATCAGCATCAGATTCAGAAAAATGAACCTCATTTGATTCACTGTCTTCAGGCCCTGTTTCAATGTTGAGATTGTTTTTTGTGGGCAGGTGTTGTAATTCTTGAGCCTTTGGTTCATTTTGAGTGCAATTGTAATTGGTGTTGTCATGTTTGTCTTCTTCTTGAATAGAACCAAGTGATGCAACAAATCCTAAAATTGGTTTCTTGGCTGATGATGGTGAAGAGATTGTGTTAGAGAAAGCTTTGAGACCAGCAGCAACCACCAAGGCCAACTTGTGGCGGAAGCATCAAATATGCACACTCGATGAATTCAAATGATAGCCACCATTGTTTTCATCTTGAGAAAAAAAATTCTGCCACTGTCACAGCCATGGTATTGTTGTTGCATCCTGAGTCAGTTTTCCGTGCAAGCATGTGAAAAAACCATATACACAAACTTCATAAGTAATCCATCAGAAATTTCTAAGATAAAAAGATTTAATCTAAAGATAACAAATAATATGTGTAGAAAAAATATCTTATCTAATAATCTGGTCTTTGTGAGCAGGTGAGAAATGGGGCAAGCAAGCATGGAACCTTGAAATTTCCAAGGGAGAAGCTTAAGTGTAAGGTGCTGCACCTTAGAGTTCCAATTGTGATCAATGTAAGCATTAGACACTCAAATGAAGGCATGCGGTTTCCTTTTGTAGTCCAGACATCATGGATTAACGTAAAATGGCCAGCAATTGCCTGCCAAAAATAATAGACATAATTTTTTGAAGCAATGCAATTGAAAATTAAATGACAATTAATCAAACACAAAAATGAAAGTGTAACTCACTTTTAGACTATCTTTCAGGCTTGGATATGAAACAAAATAGCAATTGTGTCTCTTTGTACTACTAGGGAATCTGGCGGTGCAAGCACCGCCAACCAAATAGGTACTCTTTTCCATCGATTTATACCTCATCTGTACGCATTCAACAATGTATTAAGAGCTACATCACTGGAAAGAATTTGGAGTTTGGGTAATTTCTTCAATGCTAAAACCAGAATCAAATTAACAGAAGGGTGTTTTCCCAGAACAAAGTCAGTTTTATGAATGAGAAAACATGAGGAACTCATCACCTAATCACCAATTCCCTTCTCTCTTCATTGGCCTCTCTACCTTGACAGTTACATTTGTCAAGCCATCTCATTTAAGAGTTCCACTCTCTTTTCCAGAGTGAAAGCAGATTGTTGGCTGATGTCACCTGCAAACACAGTTGTGATGATTTGTCCTGAAACTCTCACCAAAATCCCAAACTTACTATTCTTCATGTTTGGTGGTTCAGGAAGAAAGCACGCATGAATAAATTAAACTCTCATCTCATGGATCCTTCTCACAGTAATCTCTTCTAGACAAAAATTTAAAGAGACAGCCAGCCCCTCATGGAATGTGTAGCTTCTGAGCATGAGATTGAACTTTTTCTACAAACT
>JNCO01007039.1:0-12457 GCA_000785685.1 Uromyces viciae-fabae | reverse complement strand
TAATATGTGTGTGTTTTTATTTTTTTGAAGATGATAAAAAGAAAAAAAGAAAGAAAAAGAAAAATGAAACTGAGATAAAAGAAAATTGTTTGAGGTAAATGTTGAAGTTGAGCAAATTTTGTTGAAGATCAATTTTGATTTTGATTTTGAAAAATATTTGAAATTGAATGAATTTTTTTTGAGATTGATTTGAATTTTGAATAAAATTTTATTTATTTATTTATCATATTTTTTTTTTTTTAAATTAAATTGATGTTAATTTAATGTATTTTGAGAAAAGATGATTTTTTTTTTTTTTTTTCAAAAAAATGATTTTTTTTTTTATTTCTATGTATATAATTTTTTTTTGAAAATTTTATTATTTTAATTTTTTTTTTTTTTTTTTTTTACTAAAAAAAGAATTATTTTTATTATTACTATTTTTTTTAAAAATAAATTTTGTTTGAAAAATATTATATATTTTTAATTTTTTATCATTTTTATTTAAAATATATTCAATTTGAAATTAAACTAATTTTGATTGAGAAACTTAGCATAAGCACATTTTTGACAAGTGTTCATGAGGACCAAATTCCAACAGGTATGGAAAGCCATGTGGAGTGGAATCCGGCAGTTTACGTCTATGTGGAGCCCACCTGCTTTACAAGTGTCTTCCCAATGGTAATCTCACCATTGATGAAGGCCTGTGGAGAGCAGTTTAGTGTCCACGTTAGACACTATGTGGCCCGCGGGTAGAATTGGTGCCTCTGTGTAGCCTCCAGAAACCCCATACCTGATGGGTGCCATTCCTACAAAAAAAATTACCTCAAGCCCAATTGAATCTGGCCAGATTGCAGCAGTTACATTGCGGTAATGTAGCGCTTATAAGATATGTTATAGAAACCAGGTAACATTTTTTGGTTATGCTACCAGGTTTGGTTAACACTCTTTTTTGGCAGTACCAAAAAAGGAACTGTGGTAACAGAAAGAAAAATAAAAATAAAAATAAAAATAAAAATAAAAAGGAAAAGCAAATGCACAAAGGCAACTCACATGTCAACTGCAGGCAGTCACCCAACTTTTCTTTGTAGTGAAAAAGATTTTAAATTTCCATGCTTTGGCAAATTGTTTGCCGTGATTTTACCAGGGGCCTATGATTTCAACCCCTTTTCTCTCCACATGTGCCCCTTGCCTGTGCCTGGGGCCCTACTCCATGGTGGTGGTTAGAGCACCTCCACAACGGGAGGCAAGTTGCAGATGTAAATTTGGGCTGATGCATTCAAAAAAAGTTGAGGATACATCCACGGCCGCATGTGTACACAGATAAGGCATGTAAAGCAACATGTAAATATCTGTGATCTTTCACCCCCTGCCTACCCCCAATGATTGGCAATGAAAACTGCAAAATCAACAGCAGGTTTTTACCGTCTCCCATCACTTAACCAATGGACCACCACCTATTACTCAAAAACTTAATCAAATCCCAATCTTCTGTCCTCTCAAGCTTGCAAAGACTTCAAGCTCTTGCATGTGATAAAGCCAAACTGATTATTGAAGAAGAAAATGATGAACCAGAAAAAAAAATGGTGGGTCAGTATTAGTACAACTGCCCAACCTTCCACATGATTTTGAATCTGGCTATCAACATCTATACCATCTATACCAGGATTATTTTTCAGAAAATCCTTTTTACACAGACAACCAGTTTTGACAGTGGTTCCGGATACACCAGGGTGTTTTTTTGGAAATTTTGAACACTGTTGAAGCTCACAAACCATATTTTGTGCAAAAGATGAACGCAATCGGCCAACCCAGTTGAGACCCAATCCAGAGGATAACAGCAGAACTTTGTGTTGAAATTATGACTAAAAATTTAAGAGATAATATTTTGGTTTTTTTATAGATTTTATATTTTATTTTTAAGAAGAAAAGAAAAGAGGATTTTTAAGGAGGAGGGAAAGGAGAACAAGTGAAGCTCACTTGGAAGGACTCAATAATGGCACGGATGGATTTTTAGGAGGAGAGTCAATGAGATTTTTTATTTCATGAAAAACTCCACAATACTTATAGAGTAAAAAAAAGAAGGAAACCCTTGCAATTTGCCAAGGGGTCCAATGTGGTTCCTACAACTAGAGAGCCCCCAGCAAGATCCAGAGGGGGCCTCAGAGCGGAAAAAGAAATAATAAGAAAAAAAACAGAATCAAGGAGAGAGAAAAAACAAAAGACAATTTTTAGACTAATAATGAAAGAACTAAAAATGAACATTTAATTTTCAACAACACAGACTGTGAGGTTGTGAAGCTCACAGACATGATTCTAATAAAAAAGAAAGAGAAAAATCAAGAACAAAAGATGAAATAATTTTGAGAACAAAAAAGATAAATAATTTAATTATTTTATTCAGACTGGCTCAAAGGGCTACTGCTGTAATTAAAGACTATTCTTCTCAGACTACCTATTTTTTCATTCTTAAGACTAATTTTTAACTTAATAAAAATGAAATTGAAATGATTTTAAATAAACTAAAAAACAAAATAAAATGATAAAATACTTTTTTTTTTCAAGAGGCAAAAACCCTAAATTCCAACACTTTGCATGCTCACATATGGAGGAGCAGCTGATGTGAATGATGAGTACCTTTGACTTGCGGAATCAAAGTCTCTAGAGAGCTTATCCATATCTTGTCAAGCCATTCAAAATAGTTATGGAGATCAATACCGACAACAACCAATGGAAGAGGATTAACCAATGGAAGAGGATTAACCAATGGAAGAGGATTTAACTAAGATCTTTTCAACCAACAAAAAGCAAAGTTTCCCTGACTTGCTTGGTTCAGTGCACTGTATGAATTGGGGTTGGAAGAACTGCCCAGCAGATTGGAAGGGTCAGTTTCAAGGGAAGGAAAAGGTGAGCTTTCCATTCTCTATATCTCAATATTTGATTTTTTGTTTCACATATCTGTTGTTGATTTTTTCTTTTTTCCATTTCCCCTCTCAATCTAGAAAGCAACCATAGTCCTGGAAGCGGTTTTCACACAGGATCTATGGTTTTGGAACACAGTTTTTGGAATACCGGGTTCCCATAAAGACATCAACATTTTAAATATTTCGCCTCTTTTTACTTTATAATTTACTTAACAGTGTCACTCCAAAACGTTGGTACACCATCAATGGAAATGATTACGAACAGGGGTACTATTTGACTGATGGAATTCATCCTGATTACTCAACTTTTGTCAAGACCATATTTCAGCCACAAGGGCTAGAAAGAAAGGTGATTTTTTTTTATTTTTAATCTTGTTTTCTTTCAATCTTGTTGACACAAATTTTTGTAGAATTTTTCCCAAATTCAGGAGGCCATGCGCAAAGGTATGGAGTGCGCATTGGGTGCAGTGCTCTAGTCTTGTTTTGCAATTTTTGCTCAACCTGAAAGAGGTTGGAGTTGAAGAAATCTCCATCGAATCATGATGGCTTGCATCATCCTCCACAACATTATTGTGGAGGATAAGCAAGGGCTACCCCCTTATTAAAAATACAAGCAAAATATTTCATCTTTGGTAGAAGCAGGACGGAGCAAATAACATGACTTTACCCAATTTGTGTCGGCATATCAAAGAATGCAGGATTCAACCCTCCATCATCAACTAAGGAACAATTTAATTAAACATATCTGGGCAATTAAAGGCCAATCTGATCACTAGTTTTGTTTGGGTCATGTAGATCGTTTTGTTTTTTTTTTCTTTGGTTGTATTCTTTGTTTTTTCAACAATTTTTATTTTTATCTGCTGGTTGTCTCTTTTTGTCACACATTCTTTCACATCTAATTTAAAATAATTTATTGTCATGTTTTTATTATAATGTAATAACAACTTTTGAAATGTACATTGATTTTTAATTTCCCTCATTTCCTCTTTGTGTCTTTTAATAAAAATTTTTGAAATATATATTGATTTGTATCACATCTGAGCTTTTGTTTAGCATATTGTTTTTATTTCTATTTTTTGTAATTTTTCCTAGAAAGAATGAAAAAACAGGAAATAATGAAAAAAAACAAATGAAATAACAACAAGCAATCAAGAGACAATAAACAGAGAAGTCAAAGTGAGTGATTGGATAAAATATAAGAAATTATTTGTAGTGATTTTGTTCAACATCTTGCATATCTTCTTCTTCTTCAATTGAAAGATCAATTCTTTGCTTTTTATTTTTTTTCTCTTTGTTGTCTTGCTCATTGTAGGGTTCTTCTGACCATTTTTTCCTTTTTTCTTGATTGTTTTTATCCTCTTCCTGTCCTTTGAGCATCTTTTCCATAATTTTCTGTTGTTTCCATTCATAAAATTTTTGTTGATTTTCTGTGAGGGTTGAAGTATCTATCTTCATGATAGACTCATTGGCAAGCAATACCATCACATTTTGTTTCTCTTCAAGAATTAAGTTCTGCACTTGTGTTTGTGCAGCATGATATGAGCCTTGACTAAATCATCTCGCCATTTGCCATCGTGAATGTTTTTGAGTCAATTTTCCTTTGCTTGTTTGTTTCCTATTGGGCAAGGATTTCCTTGAGAGTTACTCGTGGGCATAGTTGTGACATTGCTAGCTACATCAGATAAATTGGATGGATCAGAGGAGGGAATTGTTGTAGCTGGGTTGGTCATTCTTGAGGAGTTGTTCTTTTTTTGGTCAAGTTTGTGAAAGTGAAGATTCCACTTGGAGCACGGCTCAAGTATATGGAAGCATCAGAGATGGGTGAAGGGCTTTCCTTCAGCAGTCGCATATAGCTTATAATCTCCAGCAAGGCTGTGATCAGGTTGTGAGATAAAATACTTATCCAAAACAACCTGAAAATAATAAAAAATTAAATATTAACATACAAAATATTGAATACCTTTTTGATTATAAGGAATTCATGAAATGTTATTGCATTTTCTGAATCCTCATCAAAATCTATCCTAGGTCACTCTGCGGAGCCGCCCATTATTTCTAAACCCTTCTTGATTTAATAAGCCTAGAAGAATAATTATCACACAAAGTAAAAATATTCACAATATACATGTAGGCGCTTAGATTATGATTAGTACATACTGCTGTGTTAGTACATACCTCAAATTATGCCAGAATTGACGTAGCTCCTCTAGTTTAAAAGTTATGGCCTGTTGAAGTTTTTAAACAATAGGTACACACACACCTACTAAGAGAAATTCCGTAACAATTTAAACATAACAATTTAAACAATGTAAAACCATGGGAAAATAATTACACATAATTATTCCCAGGACAATTCAAAAGGAATTGTGAAGAAATGATGAAATCTTCTTCACGCATATAAGGTCCAGAATTCTAGAACATAATTCAAATAAAATGAATTAAAATATTTACTTAAATTTAGGGGGTTGTTTTTCACACCACCCAAAACCTGTCGCGCACCGCTTTTTTGACGTCAGGAGGCCGTCGCGCCTTTTTCAATTTTTTTAAATATTTTTTAAAAATACTTTGAGGTGTTCTAAAGTCACCCAAATTTTTCTGCCAGCATTCTGAACCCCCCTCCTTCATTTTCTGAGCTTTTTGGCTCCAAAAAGAAACTTAAAGTACTCCATATTTGGGGAGTACACAAAATAAAAAAAAACAAAACAAAAATGGTTATTGCGGGAAATATGGGCTAAAAATTTTATGACATTTATTTCAACCCTATTGGAATATGGAATAAAAAAACTTCCCATGCGGAAGCAAAAAAATATGTTTTATGTTTACTTTTGCAAAAACTGGTGCATGTACCAAAATTTTGCAAAAGTAAACGTGAAACATATTTTTTTTGCTTCCCCATGGAAATTTTTTTTATCACATATTTCAACAAGGTTGAAATACATGTGATAGAATTTTTAGGCTATAATTCCCGCATTAACCATTTTGTTTAAATTTTTTATTGATTTTGTGTACTCCCTAAATATAGAGTACTTAATTTTTTTTTTTTTTTGGAGCTAAAAAGTTCAGAAGATTAAGGAGAGGGTCCCAGGATGCTGGGAAAAAAGTTTGGTTACTCTAGGACACCAGAAGTAGTTTTAAAAAATATTTAAAAAATTCAAAAAGCGCTTGACGGCCTTCTGACATCAAAAGGCAGTGCGCGCCAGGGTTTGGGCAGTGCATAAAATGACCCCTTAATGTAAGACCATGAGAAATGTCTAAAAATTTAAAATAGAATACGTGAAAATATAATTATTCTTTATTACAAGTTGCTATAAATATGTAATAAAGAATAGGAGGGAATAATATTGACTTATAATTCTATGACAGGAATGAGATCTTTTATTTCATTCCCATAGGCAAAAGGAAGGAATTAAGAGCGCCCCTGAGGAAAGATTTTGCTATAAATACCTGGCTCTTTTCCCCCTCATTGGTTCATTCATTCAATCATACAATTAAACCAAATCAACCAACCAGCTCAACCAACCAATACCCCAAAGTAAAAGTAAGTTAATTAGTGTCTTTTTGCCACAAGTAAAGATCCCTTCACTTCATATTTCCTGAACCAGCTATAGGCTTTACTAGATATACATATATAGATAAATGAAGCAATTCCCCCTTATATCTGCATATTTAGTATCTTTAAAAAGATAATTAAGGAGGACTCCGGCCTCAGGACAGAGCAGCTTACCTCAAGCCACCCCCCAATTATCTTTAATAATTTTATAAATTATTCCTGTGCCATTGAATACAACTATAAGTTGTACTACCACAGTAGACACAATAATAAAAGGTATATCCTTCTTATTATTAGTTGTATTGAACCTATAAGGTCCTTTTTACTAATAAGTAATCATCTCATTCATGATAAAATATCACATTATAATTTCTTGTGGACATTCATAGTCCTATTAACTAAAAATTAGTCACAAAGGACATAGAAATACCTCACAGAGGCGATTCTCAGAATTGATTCCACTTTTATTTGCATACTTCAGTTGCTCATAGTAGCCATTAAATTTATTTACCCGTCTTTGAAGCTCTTGCCAACATCTCTTAATGCTGCTCGACGTGCAAATAGGCTCCGGGATTTGAGAGATATAATTTTCAGTCACATGTTCCCGAAAATTCTTGCCAGACTGGTTGGTGGAGTTGAGGGGGTCCTCAGGTATCTCAATCCAAGATAGGCAACTCTGAACATCCTTGTCCTCTTTGTAGTTGGAAGCTTGAGGATTGGCTTTTTATCATCATCTTAATCAATTTTGACTTGAAAATCAGAGGGTTTTTTGGTGTCAATGTCAGTCTTGTCTTTAAGGTTTTTGGGGTCAATTTTTTTCTTTGAATTTTTCCAGACAGGTTCCTTTTGCAATTTTTTCAAGGTTGAAGTTGGGTTGGGGAATGGCTAAACATGAATGGAAGAGTTTCCTGCATTATTTTTTATGTCAGCATTGCGCACAAAGTGAAAAAATGATTGGAAAGAAAAGAGATCGACTTGGGTAGTGATTCTTTCTTTCTGGAAGTTGAGACAATAAGTGGATCAATTGATGTTGAGCGGTGAAAAAAAACAGTCTTATAAACACCAATGATAGCTTATCAACTGCTACGACTATCTGAGCAAACATCTATTGAGGCACACCTTATAAAGACCAATTATAGCTTAGCACCTGCTATGACTATATGAGCAAACAAATATTGAGGCACACCTGTTTGTTCTGAAACAATAAGAGGATGCAAAGGTTTTTGATTTAGATATTTTTAATGATAAAGATAAAGAAAAATAGAAACAATGAGATAATGAAGAACAAATGGCTATAATAAGCACCTCATAAAGACCAATGTTAGCTTAGCACCTGCTAAAACTATCTGAGAAAACAACTATTGAGGCACACCCAAGTTTGACAGTGACAGGATTGAAAAACAAGAATATGAGGTAAGAAATGAGGAAATGATCTAACTGAAGTAAATGATGAACAAAGAAGATTGAGAATAAATGAAAAGATGAAAAAACCTATTTGTGCGGAAAAAATAAGAGGACACAAAGGTTTTTGATTTAGATATTTTGAATGATACAAATAAATAAAAATAGAAACAATAAGAAAATAAACTATTACAACTATGTGAGTTTAAATAGTTGTCTTATTAGGGTTTCTATCCTTGAACCTTGAATATCATCAACTGCGGCTACCACAGTTATCCGTCCTATCCCTTCTTCTCATGAAACTCAATCATTGAAACATGGGGGAGGTCCATTGTGTTGGTTGCGGAGTGAAAAAAATTTGGGGTGTTGGTGTGTGAGATGGTGATATTTCACAGGAACCTACCTGGTTTCACAAGATGGAGGAGATGGAGACCATTGCTACATGTGGATACGCGATGACCATTTTTAAATCCCCAGGTATGCTACCTCCCAAATTTAGCTCCTTGGGTGGGGGAATGTAAAAGTTGCTTTTATCCGCGACTTACCTCCCGCGGTGGAGGTGCTCAAACTGTGAGAGTATGTATTGCGGTTTTAGGTGCTGATTATAGTGACAATGGTCGCACAACAGGAGTCTTACTTTAAACCTAGTTGTTAGAATATAAATAGTCGTGTAGTTTGTATCAACTATTTTTCTTTAGCTAGTTTTTCCTCAAGTACTAGACTCACTCACTTAAACGTGTCCGTGCGATCTAGGTTCGTCAATCATAAAGATTAGCAAAGAATAAATAAAAGAATATATTTCTAGGAGAAAACAACTAGTGAAAAGAATTAAGAATTAATTTAAAAGAAAACAAGATTTTTAGAAAAATGAGAAAAGAAATAAGAAATGACAAACTCAACACTGAGAGTTGATTGACTAAATTGAGAACTTGTTGTTGAGTTGAATTAAAATGACTTGAAGTTGATTTTGATTGATGACACTATAGTTGTTTAATATTAGTTGATGAAGTTGAGTTGACATGAATGAGAAGAAGAAATTGGATCTCACCAATAGCACAGTTGATTAGAGTTGATTGTTTAATAGAATAAGATAGATATGAAATAAAGAAATAAAGAAATAGAAAAGAAAAAGAAAGAATAAAAAGAAAGAAGATTGAGTTTCAATAGTTGAGTTGATTTGTTGAAGTGATTTGAATAGTTGATGAGATTTGAGTTTTTAATTATCGTTGAGTTTTATTTTTATTTTTAATTAACTTTAAATTAAGTAACATAATTGGAATCTGTGACATTGACGTGAAATTTTAGCAAGAAATATTTTAACATTTTACACCCCTCCTGAGATCTAACTTTCTTCTTCGACAGTTACTTCTTTTTGATCAATTAATCTAGTTAAATTTCTTATTATGTTTCGATTTGAGGGTTTGGTTAGACAGTCAGCTGCCATTAGATTTGTTGGAATTAAATGAATCTTAATTTTATTTTCTTTAAGTTGTTCTCGGAGAGCTTTCATCTTAATGTCAAGATGTCTTGTCTTTGAGTTGGATCCAAATTTCTTGAGTTTATCATCCAGACCGCTGTTGTCAATTAAATGATTAAATATTTCATTGTTTTCTTTCCAAAGTTCAGTATGCAAACTTTTAAGCCATAAACCTTCATGATATGCATCGGATAAAGGATTCAATTCGGCTTCGGTAGTTGATTCAACTACGTTCCTCTGTCTTGAGCTATTCCAAGCAATAAGAGAACCGTAAATTAAACAAATGTAGCCAGATTGAGACTTCCTTGAAATAGGATCGTCTGCAAATGAAGCATCACTAAAGGTTTTGAGTTTGAAATCACAGTTGTTATTGATTTTTAATCTTAATTTTAAATTCTTTGTTCCTTTCAGATACATCCATGTCCTTTTCACTTCTTTCCAGTGAGTTAGGCCCGGCTTCATTGAATATCTGGATAACAATGAAAAGCTAAAGTGATATGTCTGGGTCGTGTTAAGTTAGCTATGTAGTTCATAAGTCCAATAGCACTTCGGTAGTTTATGTTAAGTGACTTAAATTGTTCGAAGTCATCATCTGATGCTTCAGTGAGTTTGATACCTGGTGTTAGGGGCGTATCCACCGTTTTTGCATCGACTAATCCCAATTCCTCTA
The DNA here is from genome assembly GCA_000785685.1 of Uromyces viciae-fabae. NCBI lineage: Eukaryota > Fungi > Basidiomycota > Pucciniomycetes > Pucciniales > Pucciniaceae > Uromyces > Uromyces viciae-fabae. Next base: position 2,456 of record JNCO01007039.1, on the reverse strand, counting down.
GGCCATGCTCTATGTGTTTCGGTTGCGATAGATAAATTCCTGTTTTATCTTGCTCAAAAAGCATTCCAAGAATAGTGTTGGGCTGATGACTTGAGGAATTTTGAAATTGATTTAAGAACTTTGATTTAAAATTTTCTGAATTCGATGCTACCAACAAGTCATCGACATGGAAGAATATTGCATCTTCTGATGAATCTGAAAGATATATATAGACATGGGTCACACGATGATTCGTGAAACCCTTGAGATTTGAACCAGGAAGTTAATAGCTCGTACCAATTTTTCGGTGCTTGCTTTAGTCCATATAATGATTTCTTTAATTTTAAATATTTAGATTTCCTTGATGAGCCTTCTGGAGTTATTATGATTACATTTTCCATGATAGGAGAATGAAGGAATTCACCTTTGACGTCGTATTGAGTAAGATTAAGATTTTGATTGAGAGAGTGCAACAAGAACATTCGTAGTGTTGTTACCTTCCCCGTTGGTGCAAATGTCTCATCATAATCGAGACCATAGATCTGGTTGAATCCTTGAACACAAAGTCTGGCTTTGAATTTCAAGGGATCCCCGTGACAATTATCCTTGATCCTAAAAACCCATGTTGTTCTTAACGGATTAATAGGTTCATCATTGAAATCTTCCCAAACTTTCTGCTCTTCAATCGATTTCAGCTCAATATTTTCTGCCTCAAGCCATTTTTCTCGGTCGGCACAATTCATAGCAGCCTTGAAGTTATTCGGTTCGTAATAATTGTGAAAACCAGTATAATGAGTTCTTACAAAATCATCATACCTGGCCGGTCGTTTGATTTGCCCTCTATCCCTTAGAGTCCTTTTAATTTCAGATGATTTCAGTTGTTGCAAAATTTCTTCCTCGGATTCAGCCGATTCAAATTCATTTTCTTCTGAGTCATCTTTGGCTTCTTTATCTTCTCTAACTGATTTCTCAGTTTCTTCTTGAATTTGACTGTCAGGAGGGGGAATCTCCTGAGTCGTTATTTGATTTGATTGAGAATGTGAATCACTTTTGATAGGGAATTCTATTTCTAATTTTTCAGAATCTCCCGAGTCTTCAATCTTGTTAATAAATTTTACATGTTTTGAGGAAATTACTTCTCCATTTGAAAGAAGTATTCGATATGAAAGTAAAGCTGGATTGAATCCTAATAGTTTCCCTTCAAGACCCTTGTCATCAAATTTTCCACGAGTCTTGGGAGATAAATTTAAGTATACAACTTTTGTTCCCAACGGCTTGAGATAATTTAGTGGTAATTTCTTCTTATGTACAAGTTCGTACGGTGAAAGATTGTTGTTTTTCTTTGTCGGTATCAGATTCAAAGCCAAACAGCAGGATTTCACAATTTCATGCCAAAAGTTCTTTGGCAATTTTGATGATTGAATGGTTGATCGAACTGATTCCGCAACAGTTCTATTTGCTCGTTCCGCCCTCCCGTTGTGTTCGGGATGATACGAACAGCAGGATTTCACAATTTCATGCCAAAAGTTCTTTGGCAATTTTGATGATTGAATGGTTGATCGAACTGATTCATTTGCTCGTTCCGCCCTCCCGTTGTGTTCGGGATGATACAGTTCGGACACTATATGATTGATATGATTAAATTTAAAGAAATTTTCCAGAGAGTTCGAGCAGAACTCACCACCACCATCTGAGCAGATTCTTAATGGAAAATACCCCAAGCGCGCCTTCTCTTGAGTTAGAATGTGAATTAAGACTTCGTTTGTTTGATCTTTTGATGCGAGAGGAAAACCATTTATATAACCTGAGTAATGATCGACAAGTGTTAAAATATAATGATGGTGATTCTTAGACATCGGATGTATCGGTCCCATCAAGTCTAGATAAATCTGTTCGAACACTTTGCTGGTAGGTGACGACGAATTCTTGAAGGGTTGTCTTGTTATCTTCGCGAATGTACAATCCTCACATTGAAATGATTCTATTTCTTCTTTCGATTTATTCGACGTAATAAATGGTCTAATTCGTTCAATGCTTGCATGCCCCAAGGATTGATGTAATTCAGAAAGAGACGTGTGAAATACTTTATTATTTAATGAACCAATCGACGTTGGTTTTTCAATTGCAAATAAGTTATTTATGACTTTTCCTTTAAGAATTACGTTTTCATCTTTGAGTATCTTGAATAAACCATTTTGGGATTTTAACGTACATCCTTGATTGACCAGTGATCCAGGACTTATGAGATTGACAACGATTTCGGGTACATAGAGACAATTTTTCAATTCAATCCCTATGTCATTCCAGTAAAGAGTGACATTTCCTTTTCCTTTTATTGGCATTGATGCCCCTTCTTTACCAGTTTTTATACAATTGTTCTCTTCTTTTTCAAAGCTTGTAAAAAATTCTGTTGAGTTGAATATGTGTGCCGAAGCACCACTATCTAGTATGAAGTTTTGATCGATTTGCGAATTATT
>JNCO01007038.1:0-12458 GCA_000785685.1 Uromyces viciae-fabae | reverse complement strand
AAAAAAAAAAATAAAAATAACTAAAACTAAAAATAACTAAAACTAAAAAAAAAAAAAACATTGATAATGAGAATTGTGGCAAAAAAGAATAAAGAGTATTGGGGAAGACAAAACCAAATTGTTTTTAATCAAAAAATAGAAAAAAAAGGGAAGAAAAAAACACAAGAAATGTGTTAAAGATGATCATTGTTTTTATAATTTGGAAAAAAGCTGATAATTGATTGAATGATATTGATTAAAATGTGATTAATTTGATTCTTGAAAATTTGAAAGGAAGAGGAAAATTGGAAAAATGGTGAATATTTCGGTAGTCTTGAGTAAGCTGCTAATATTTTAACTTTGATTTATTTTTATTTTTATTGTATTTTAAGTTATGTAATTTTACTTTATTGTATTTATTTTATTATTGTGATTTTTTTTTTTTTTCCTAGTTATTTATTATTCTTATTCTTATTATTCTTATTATTCTTATTATTATTATTATTCTTATTATTCTTATTATTATTATTATTATTATTATTATTATTATTATTATTATTATTATTATTATTATTATTATTATTATTATTATTATTATTATTATTATTATTATTATTATTATTATTATTATTATTATTATTTATTATTATTATTATTATTATTATTTTTTTTAATGTTTTCTGCCTCCTAGTTTTGTCATTTTTGAGGTTGAGGTCTAGTTGGTTTATGTTGAATTATTTTATTTCTAATTAGTGGAAAAGAATTGTTTTTGGAATTGTGTCTATATTTCAAATCATCATAATCAATTGAGTTTTCTTAATTTGAGTTTTCTTTTTCATTATTCATACATCTAAATCATTTAATAGAGTCTATTTCAAATTCATTACATTCTTGCGTTTTATGATTGTCTCCACACTTGGAGCAGAGTGGTTCATTCTTGCAAAACGTGACTGTATGGCCTACTTCTAGGCAATTAAAGCATTGGGTAGGGGCTTTGACATAGTGAGCCCCCTTCATAAAGTTGGACATAAAAAAGAGACCCCCTCTTTCTATTTGATTGGATATAAATTTTTCAGCAAAGTTGATGATTAGAGTTCCATGAGATTTTTTTTCTATCATGGGGGCTTCCCAACCATCTAATGTTCATATTGTCTGTTTCAATTAGTTCATTTTCATTGAATAGTTCCTTGATTTGTATTTTGTCCTCAATATTAAAAAAAGTTGGTACTGAGTAAATGAGTATTGGATATGATATTGGTCTAGTAATTAATGATGGGTCACTTAAATGAGTCCATCTATGCTTATTTTGTAAAATCCAGAGGGTTATTCAGCGGATCTTTGGGTAGAATTTTATATTGCCTGATTTTAAGATTACGGCGCCTCGCGCTGTTGGCTTGGCGCCGTCGACAAGATTGTTGAAAGCAGCCAGGGTCTTGTTGACCCTGGTTGTGATTTTAATGGATGTCATGCCGGCAAACGGCATAGTGTCCTTTGTTTTGCAAATAATGAAAAAGCCAGGTTTAAATTGATTGATAAACCAATTCGCCGGCGGTGGTGTTGGTTGGCTATGAAAAGGATCTACCCACTGATTAAGAGGCGGCGGGTAGACACTGTGCGTATTTGCAGCCTCGGCTTGATGCAAAGAGTAGTTGCAATCGACCCGGTGGTTGCTTTGGAAAACAATATTGCTCCGATTTGTTTGGGTATCAGCTGGACGAACGGGTAGCGGGTTCCGAGCAAGGTTAAGAGTAGATTGGGTGTTATTAACAGGTTTTTTGGAGTACTTGGGGTGGATTTTTTTGATGTGAGTTAATTAAATTCTCATTCAGTTCTATTTTCTTGTTGAGTTCTTCTATTTTCTCTGTCAAATGATTTAAGATTGCATCATATTTTTTTTTTGTTGTAGTTTTAGCTCTTCTTTATTTTTTTTGTCTTTCTTGTTCTTTTTCTATTTTGTTTGATTTACTGAAATTAAAAAAAAAAAAAAAAATGCTGTTCTTTGTGCATTGTTTGTGTGTTAAGGGCGGGTTGTTGGGGCATTCAAGGTGGGTTTTTTTTATGTAAGTTAATTAAATTTTCATTCAGTACTATTTTATTGTTAAGTTCTTCAATTTTCTCTGTCAACTGATTTAAAATTGCATCATATTTTTTTGTTGTAGTTTTAGCTCTTCTTTGTTTTTTTGTCTTTCTTGTTCTTTTTCTATTTTGTTTGATTTACTGAAATTAAAAAAAAAATGCTGTTCTTTGTGCATTGTATTGAGAAGTTTGACATGGTCTTCAAATGAAATCATATAACCATTCTTGGTTTTCTTTGAGATGTTTTTGAGTAAATCAATGCTAGGGTATGTGAGTTCAGGGATTGATGTATTTGTATTTTGAGGTGGGGTTGGAGTTGATCCCATCATGGGGGAATCCATGATGGGTTGGAAAAAAGAAGAAAAATTTTAAGCAGTGAGTGGTGCAATTGAGCGGTGAAGATTGATTTGGATTTTCAAGGTTGAGGAGGATTTTCAAGGTTGAGTGTCAGATTTTTCTCCTTCTTATTTTTTCGAATTTTTATTTTTATTTTTTATTTTTATTTTTCATTTTTATTTTTTATTTTTATTTTTTTATTTTACTTACACTTTGTAAAAAAAAAAAAAAAAAAAAAAAAAAATTTAATAATTAAATATTTAAAAAAAAAATTAAAATTTCAATAAATATAAATATATAATTCCCAAAAAAAAAAAAAAAAAAAAAAAAAAAACCATATATAATAACCCTTAAAAAAAGTTTTCAATTTACATTTTTATTTCTTGGAAGAAAAAAAAAAATAAAAAGTAATTTCAAAAAAAAAACAAAAATAAAAAAAATAAAAAAAATAAAAAAATAAAAATTAAATTTGAAAAAAATCATGATTAAAACACCAATCAAATAAACAAACAACATAAGATAAATTAAAAAATAAATAATTAAAATTAAAATTAAAAAAATCAATTTTTTGTTGTTGTTGTTGTTTATTATTATTTAAATTATTATTATTTAAATTATTTAAATTATTTAAATTATTATTAATTAAAATTTGATTTAATTTTTTTTTATCATTAAAAGAAGAAGAAGAAGAAGAAATTAAATTTACGTTTGATGAATCAAGTGTAGGTAATGAATTAGAAGGAGTATGAATTAATTCAATATCATTTGAATTTGAAATTAAATTTGAATTTGAAATTAAATTTAAATTTGAATTTGAATTTGAATTTAAATTTGAATTTGAATTTGAATTTGAAATTAAATTTAAATTTGAATTTGAATTTAATAATAAAATAGAAGAAGAAGAAGGTAAAGAAGAAGAAGAAGAATTTAATAAATGTAAATCAATATTAGAATTAACTAAAATATCTTCTTCTTCTTCTTGATGATTTTTTTTAATTTTATTTTGATTAGTATTCTTTTCAATAATTAAATTACTTGTTCTTCTTGTTGTTGTTGTTGTTGAACTTGGATTAAATTCTTGTTCATTTTGATGATTATTTGTTATTGAGTTATTTGGATGTTCAAGTAAAGAAGAAAATGAACCAGTAAGATCTCTTTGATTTAATGTTGATGATGTTGTGAGATTTGAATTTATTGATTGATTATTATTAGTATCTTTAATTGGTTCTTGAATAATCAAAGATTGAGTATTAGGATTAAAATTAGTAGATGATTGTTCTTGTTCTTGGTCTTGTTGTTGTTGTTGTTGTAATGATGATGTTAGATTTTGATGAAGGTTTGAATTATTATTATTATCATCTTGATTTAAATTTAAAAAATTTTCATCAAAAGAAGAAGAATCGAATAATTGATTAAATTTTGAAATTGATTTAAATGCAAATCCAGTACAAGATTGTATACTTAAAAAATCTTTTGACATTTTAAATAAAGATGGAAATTTATTTGAATTTAATTTCCAATATTCTATTGGATTACAATTTGATTCTTCACATTCTATTTCTAAATAATTCGTTATTTCATCTTCTAATCCAATCATTAATTTTGGTTTTTTTTTAAATATTCTAGGTTGCCCTGTTGTATAATCTGAATCTGAATCTGATCCATAATTTGTTGTTTGTTGATTTGAACGTGTTCTTTTATTATTATTATTATTATTGTTATTGTCTTGATTGGTGGTCATCATCAAAGTGTGCGTTGGCCGTTTCTGTTCTTGATCCATAGAATGAAGCTCATTATGATGATTATTGGTGATTGGATGTTGACTATATGGCAAACTACAAGCGTAAAATGACTTCCTAATCTCTTCTAAACTCGAGAAACGATTATTAATTGTTTCATTCGATTGAGAATATGAACTTGATGTTGTTAATTCATCTTCAAAATTACTCATTTTAATTCTTGGATCTAAAATCATTCCAAAAGTATGAATTGGTTTTTGATTTGTTTTTTCCGAAAATTCATTTAACATTTTCATCATTCGTTTAAGTGTTTCAGGTATTTCTTTTCCTTCATAATTCCTTTTTACCTATTTTAATAACAAGTATTGACTTTATTAGTTAATTTATTTTATCTTACAAATTCAATTATGAATTATTATCACCTTATTTAGCCTACGTAGGAGCCAAAAAAAGGTGGGAGTAGCAGTGATCATATCACAAGCCTTGTCGATCGCGATAACATTAGCAGCCATATAAAGTGGTTTTAAGAAATCCGAGACCAATCTAATATGATCCCATTCTTGATTATGAATGTGATACTGAGAAAAATCAGCTTCTTTGAGACAAAAGATTTGAACTGCTTCTTTAATTTGATATGCCTGAGTCAAAATTTGATAGGTTGAAGTCCAATTGGAGTTGGATGAATTGATGGAAACTCCAGCCAATGAAATATTCTTATCATTATTTGAGACGGCAGTAACGATTTGATTGAAGCATTCTGCTTTTTGAGTTGATTGTCTTAATAATAGTGTCAAATCTTGTAGTCGACTAATGATGGTACGAAGATTAAAATGTTGAGGGTATTGATGGATAGTTGAATTTGAAGTTGAATCTGTTGGAAGATGATCCAAGTGTTGAAAGTCTTCAAATGCTATCTCAGCGGCTTGATTGATGAGACGGGCCATACAGCCGATCAGTTGAGAATGAGGTTTGAATTCAGGTATGAAGCTATTTAAATCATTACCAAATTGAATTAAATCAGGTACGTTATCTATGGTAAGAGAGAAGATTTTGTTCTGAATACGGAATTCATTTAAAGTTTTTGCTATGGCCAAGGCGATGTTGCGTGAGGAAGGATTTTTGGATAATTGAATAATAGCAAGTAAGACAGATTTAAGTTGAGGAGGATCGGATACCCAATGTAGTACTATTGCGAGGACTGAATGATTTCGATTAGTTGGAGTTGAGAGACTAGCTGTAATACTGAATGAGGATGAAGTGAGTTGATCTAAATGAGATTGTAATGATCTTTTAGCTAATTTAAATTTGTGATGAATGGATTTAGATAGAGTGAGATGAGGATCGGAAGAGATTAAAGAACGAGATATGAGAGGATTACATAGATTTAGCAAATCAATAAATTGTTGATTGTTTGAAATGTGAAGAGGTAAATTGCAAGCAACAATGAATCTAATGATAGCATGAATGAGAGCATCTCTATTTAATCTACGTCTTACAGAAGAAGAAGAAGCTTGATTAGATGGAGTAAGTGATAATGTAATTGGAGTTAAAGGAGGAGGATCTAATTTAGATAATCTATGTTTTCTTTCTAAATGATTTCCCATTGATTTAGTTCCACCTGATTTATCTGGTATCATTCTCTTTAAACATAACTCATTTGATCCAGTAGTAATTGGAGCATGGCAGACGTTATATCTAACACCAGAAATATCGGTTGGTTTAAAGTAAGACCAAACCCAACTCAATGGTTTAGATCTTTCGGTTGGAAGTGAAGAAGACATGAAGGAAATTTGGGTTTATTAGATTTTAATGAAGAAGAAGTTGATCAAGTTGATGAAAGAAAGGAAGAATATTTATTTTCAAAAATTAAACAATATATTCATGTATAACACTAAAAAAAACCAACAAAACCCAAAAAAGAAAAAACTAAACTAATTATACAAACAAGAAAGAAAAAAAGCTGCATGTAATTTGCAATGGAAAGAACAAGAAGAAGAAAAATGATGAAATGAATTAATTAATAATCATGAATATTTTGCAAAAAAAAAAAGAAAAGAAAAAAAATTGATGTATAACGAATGTTTTGAAATTTTTTTTAAAGAAAGAAACGAGATTGCAAGTTAAAGGAAGGGATGAGGGTGAAGAGAGTGTTAAATTAATCTGTACGAGTCCAATTAAACCAATTAGATTTAAGAAATAAAGCTTTTGAACCTTTACCAGGTATACCATTTGAATTAACACCTCTAACAGAATACCAACCACCTTCAAAATTACGTTTACCATGTGATGAAGGAAACATTAAAGGAAGAACTTTATATTTATTTTTATTTTCACTTTCATTATTATTATTTGACGATGATTTCTTCTTTTTTGACTGAAAATTTGAAAAATTAGATGTAGAAATTGACTTTGATTGAACATAATTAAATCCAGAATTTGATATTTCTGATCCTTCATATATTGGTGGTTCGTAGCAATTTGAACCTGGTACACACCATTTAGTATCTGTCCAACCAGCTTGTGATTCAAATGGTATGTATACTTTAGGTGGAAGTAATAATGTTTTAGTCGGTTGTTCTGGATCCAATGGTATAAAAAGTTCTCCTACTCCAACATTATCTAGAACTTGATTAGAAATAGTATTAAATGAAAAACCTTCAAAGTGACCCTGTCAATTTCAAAACATGAAATGAATCAGTTGAATTTATTTTATTTCTTTTTTGATTTGTGATTTGATCTTGAAAGAAATTTTTGATTACCCCGTATATTTCATAGTGATCAGCCCATGTTGCTCCCCTCCATGAAAGTCCAGCATGTGTACCATTAGTGATAAAGAAAATTTGAGGAGTACCGGGAGTAGGATAAAGAAAACAAAAAGAAAAAAAAAAAAAAAAAAAAACCATATTTAATTTTTTGTTGAAGTGAAAAAATGTAGATAATATGATAGAAAAAAGAAAAAGAAAAAGAAAAAATGAATTTTTTAGATACCTTGCATCATAAGTAGCAGAAACGGCATCAGCCTCTTGTGGATCGAAAGATTTTGATGTTTGATTTCGCCAACCAGGTGCATGATAACTATAAATATTATTTCCTTCTCCATGTGTAACGAATCCTCCTTTTTCTGAGTGTCCCCTAAGTGACCAAAGAAGTGCCCCAGCACAGTCGAACTTTTCATATGCTTTTGAATATGTAGTTATATTTGCATCTGTAATTTGTGGGAGAAATTGTAAATATATTATTATTATTATTATTATTATCAGCTTGCTTAAAATCTCGGAAATTATTTGCTTCATGTTAAACGGAATATGTATTTACAGAATCCATGTTCTCCAATGATTAACGTTTTCCCATGAGCTCGTGCTTCATTGTGCAGACTACAAAGAAGGAGTTTTTTTGAAAAATAAGTTTGCGTTTGAGTGATACGTTCTTTTCTTCGGAGATTTTTTAAATTGTAATTATTTTTGAGAAATAAAACCCACCCATCATAAAGATCAACATCACCATCCCCATCTAATTAGAATTAAAATTCAAGAAAAAGAAATAGGTTAGTTATTTCTAAAACAATAATTAAGAAAAAAAGAAAAAAAAAAAAAAAATTTGAAATGAGAAATTCTTACAAAGATGATAAGAAAATAAATCCACTAATTTAGAATCCAAAACGGATTTCTCCCAATAAGTTCCATTTTTAGCCGAGCGTGAACTAATTGAAGAAAAGCAAAAAAATGTATATATATGTGTATATAAAGTTAATTTGAATGAAAAGAAAAAAGAAAAAGAAAATTAAACGCAAAAAATAAAACTAACAAACTACCATCCATAACTAATAGATTTGGCGCGAGTGATTTCATATGTTGTGCAATTTCTAGTGTCCACTAATTAATGAAAAAAAAAAATTAAAATAATCTCTCTCAGTTGTCTGGTTCATTGAGGTTTTAAATTATCTTGTTAATTAAATGAAAATCGAGTTATGACTTACTGCTGCAGGAGGTGGTCTTACAACTAGGAAAAGATATGACGTTCATGATTCAATAATGTTTGGAACCAAAAAAAAAAAAAAAGAAAAAGAATTAAATTAATTGAACTTACAAGTCACGCGTTTTGAATCTCCCCAATTAAGTTCATTTCCAGTTTCAAATGCTAAAATAGTATCATCATCACCATATCTAATACCATTAAAAGTATTAACTCGATCCATAAGATAAGTTATAATTAATTTAAAACTATCAATCATTTTTCTATCTGTGAACCAATCTACTGCTTTATTTGCTACTCCATATTCTGTTATATTATAACGATGTCTTATTAACTTCAATTAAAAATTCCACAAATGTTAAAAAAATGTTTAGTTTCAATATCTAATAAACTGTTCTTTATGATAATTTTAACTAGGTTTACTTTGGAAACTTACATCATTAAAATTCCCGACGAAATCTGATTCACTTAATCCGTAATCCTGTTGTGTCCTCCACATTGGTCAATAAGACAATTACATGATTTCAAAATAGAAGAAAATTATTATTGAAGACTTTACCTGATTAATTATAGGAAAAAAAAAAAAAAAAAAAAAAAAAAAAAAAAAAAAAAAAAAAAAAAAAATGCACCGGAAGATTATGTCAGTCAAATTATAAAGGTAATTATCATAATTAAAATTAATTTTTATATGTATATCTATGTAAAAAAGTCTACTCACGCATAATCCATTTTCCTCCAAACAGTTTCATTATATTTCCAATCTAAATTTTATTTTATTCAATCAATAAACAAACCAAGTGGAATGAAAAAAAATGATGATAAGCCAATAAAAGTATAAGTAGGGGGAAAGTTTAATTTTTTTTTTTTACCTTGTGAATTCTCGTCCCATCCGATGATGTTAGCCTTGGATGAAGACATTGAACCGCCAGGGAACATGTCATTGGCTACTTGTAATGTATATGTTCGGGTCACTGGTGTTCCAAATCCTGTTATTGTCTCTAATAAATCATTTACTTCATATTTTGAATCCGCTTTAAATTTTAATTCCTTAAATTAAAAAAAAAAAAAAAAAAAATTAATTAGTTTTTTTTTTTTTCTTTTTTTTTTTTTTTCTTTTTTTCTTTTGTACACATAAATGATAGTTTCCTTTTTATTTTTTTTTCTCTCTATGTCATAAATTTGATTTTTTTTTTCTTTTTCTTTTTTTTTTTTTAATGGGAGGGAGTTTTATGGTGTACTATGTACATACTTTGAAAAAGTGTTGGTGCACAAAAAAAAAAAAAAAAAAAAAAAAAACAGAATTAACAATAATAAAATTTCAAAGAAAAAAGGTAAAAAGAAAACATACTTGAATACTCTAAAGTCAAAGAGTTTACCATTAAGATAAAGATGACCATCTCCAGGAGCGCAAACAAATCCAGAAGAAGAAGAATCTGAAAAAGAGCGTACTTGTTTACTCGGCGGAGTTGTTGTTATTGTTGTAATTACCGACTGTTGATAACTGTATTTTGAATTAAATGATATTCTACTTGATGAAAAACTTCTTTCTTGTTGAATACCTAACGTTTTGTAGACCATCAATAAGGCCCATAAAATTGAAAAACATAATGGCATTCTATTACAACCAATTTTCTTTTTTTTTTTTTTGTATTTTTTTTATTGTTTTTTAGGGTAAACCCTGTGAAGCTTGATGAAGGGTATATGTACCTTTACTGTTGTTTCAGTAAAAGGAAAAGAAAAAAAATAAAAAAATAAAGAACAGAAAGAGAAAGAGGGTAGAAAAAGAAAAGAAAAAAAAAAAGAAAAAAACTACAATACAATCCGAGAGAAAACAGGGGTGGATGTGTGTGTGTGTGTGTGTGGGCGTGTGGAGAAGGAAAAGCCGTTGAATTTCTATTCCAAAGATTTCCAAAGGAGTTTTAAGACGGTGTTAAGTGTTTTTATTAAAGGGATGGGAGAAAATTTCAAATGAACAAACAAAACAAAACAAAAGAAGTTATAAAATCTAAATGTATTTATTTATTTATAAAACAAGGTTGAGTCTTGAGATGGGCTGGCTCAATAACCAGTGTATAATGTTTTTCTCCTTTATCAATTTGAGATAAGAAAGAGTAAAAAAAAAAGAAGAAGAAAAAAAAAAAGTGAATTTAATGAATGATTAACAGATAGGATAAAGGGTAAAAATGGGTGGAGATAATCGGGAAAAAAAAAAGGGAAACAAGATGATATTTTCAAAATTTTATGATCTCTTATCTCTCTTTTCTTAGAAAGAAGTTGTGATTATAATCGAGGTACTGATCACACCTTTATGGAGAAATGTTATTTAGTATCCAGGGGTAATGATTCAAGCACAAGATTTCATTTTTTTTACTTAATTAGATGGTGGAGGGACCTTCGTTTTTTCTTTTTTTTATGTTTCTTTAATTTTTTTTTTTTTTATCCTCTTTGGCAGCGCAGGAGTCTGAGCAAGAATTTTGTCATCGTGATTCGCTGAATGATAAATCCATCATACATAGTTACACCTGTGGACATGGCTGCCAGCCGGATGCTAAGCCCCGAGCCAGCATCCCAGGAAGGCTCCTAGAGGTCAAAATTCCCGCAAATTTTGCGGCCACCAGAACCACCAAACCTTCCAACTTCTCGAGCGGGCGGAGCCCGCGAGAGCCCCCGCAAAATCCCAATTTCTTCCCTCTCAAACTGGCCATTTAAGCCATCGTCCATTGTGACGATCCTTGTTTTTTTTTTTCTTTTTTTCTGCCCCTTTATTCCTCTTTTTTCCCAATCAAATTTTTTTACATTACTTTTTTTCTTCTTTGGATTTTTTTTTTTTTTTTATTTCAACTCGATCGCTTTTTTGGAAAGAAATTTTTCAATTTTCAAGCAGCTTTTTTTATTCTTTTGCAAAATCCCAATTTCTTCCCTCTCAAACTGGCCATTTAAGCCATCGTCCATTGTGACGATCCTTGTTTTTTTTTTCTTTTTTTCTGCCCCTTTATTCCTCTTTTTTCCCAATTAAATTTTTTTACATTACTTTTTTTCTTCTTTGGATGTTTTTTTTTTTTATTTCAACTCGATCGCTTTTTTGGAAAGAAATTTTTCAATTTTCAAGCAGCTTTTTTTTCTTTGCTCGCTTTCTCTGTCTCAATTTTCTCAATTGTTTACTTTTTTCTGGCTCGCTTTTTTTTTTCTTTTCTGTTTTTTTCTTTTCTGTTTTTTTTTTTTTATTTCATCGCTTTACTAATTTGCTTATTTGCACTTTTTTGTTGTGCAAGAAGTTTTTCTTTGCTCGCTTTATCGCTCTCCACTTTTTTATCTTTGTTTTTTTTTTTTTTTGTTGCTTTACTCATTCGCTTTTTAATATTTTTTTTGTCACAGTTGTTCAATAAGTTTTTTTTCTTTGCTCGCTTGATGTTTCTTATTTTTTTTTAAATAGTTTGCTTTGTGCTCGCTTTTTTTTCTTATCTTCTGTTTTTTTTTTCATTACTTTACCCAATCGGTTTTTTGGATTTTTTTGTTGATGAATGTTTTGTTCCTCTTCGCTCACTTTTCTCTTTTTTTAAGTAGTTTGCTTTATTTTTTGCTTTTGTCACTGCACATTTTATGCTCCTTTTGTTTGTATTAGATAGTTTGCTTTTCCCTTTTTGCCTTTTTTCGCTCTTAGGGTTTACGATTTTTACTTTCTTTGTTTACTCGGTTTTTTTAGGTTTCCATTATATTGTCTCTTCTAGTTTTCATTTCCATTTTCCTTTCCCACAAAGTTCTCGGTGGCACATTGATGAATTTACGTTGATAATTTTATTTGATTTGTTTCACTTTCACACAAGTAAAAACAAAGAAATTATCTGACAATTTGTATGCTTCTGTGGCTTTTTAGTTTGTGAGCAAAAAATAATGGCAATAAAAATTGAAGTAAAAAAGCAGAAAAGAGTAAAAACAACCTAGTGATCAGATAAGAAATAAAAGTGGAAAAGGTCATAAAGAATCATTTCAAGTTTTGATTTGGTCCATACCTCCATCATCATGATCCATCATAGCATCAAAATCTTCGTGGTCCGTCTCTGAGTCATCCTCTGATCCTATTTATTTTCTTTTTTGTTTTTTTTTTTTGTTTCCCCTTTTTTTTCTGTTTAGTTCATCATCAGTTTCTTCTTGTTCAATTTTTTCTAAGCGGATCAACCCTTGTTCCAAACCTTCTAAGACAATGAGTGACTCCACAAGCCTCAGGTAAACAGGCTTCCTGCATAGTAAACTGGGGGTCAGTCTGATATTGTTCTTCTTGAAAACAAGCTTCAGGTTCGCCTTTTTGAGTGATTCTATTGTTTTAGTGCCAGGCCACCCACGGGAGAATCGGTTGGA
>KN362669.1:549-12459 GCA_000785685.1 Uromyces viciae-fabae | reverse complement strand
TTAACCCTGAGATATCATTGGGATACAGAAACGCCACCTGCATGCAGGTGGCAGCCATATTTCTGTGGTGATTATCCCCCTCCCAATTTTTTTTACTTCAAATTCAAAGTGTGCAATGCAAAGATGCGAAATTTCACTTTAAAAAAAAAAAAAAAAGGGCCAAGTTATTTGCGGTTTTTTGTTTTTGACTTATTTTCCATTTTGTTTCCCAAAGATGAGTCAAATGATAATTTATCCAATTTTCAAATTGATTTTAGATGTGATAAAGTGTTTGAGTCAAATTTTTTAAAGAGGAGGGTTTGGGAAGAAAGAGGAGCTGAGAAATTTTAGATAAAAGTGATTCAAAATGGTAATTGGCTCAAACTTGATACTTTTTTTTGATTTCATCAAAAATTAGTCTGATAAATAAAGAGAAGAAACATGTCACAAATCTACAATGTACTACAAAATTAATCAGAAATTGCCACAACTAAGACTAAACATGAAAAGTTCTAATATAAGAACTTCCCACAACTACGAATGAGAAGGATTTATAGCACAACTAAATATGCTATAGTAACTAAACTATCTAATTATAACAAAGCTACACATCCAGTAAGTATTTTTCCTAAATTATTGACCACTACACATCAATAATTAATAATAGATTATTGGCAACTAAAAAATCTCAGTGAAAACTACATATAATTGAGAAAACTAAATAAATAACTATCTAAATGTATAAATTTATTTTTATTTTTATTTTAGTATGATGAGAATAAATTGAAGAGGAAGAGAGTTGAAAGGATCTGAGTGGAAGAAAAATGACAGAAAAAAAACCATTTTTTGGTTGGGATGTGGATTTTTTCATGGTTCAGCTGGTGTATACCAAAGAAATTTGTTATTTTTTATTATGTAGGCAAATTTGATCAATGGATCAAAAACTACGGCACAGACTAGTTTCTTATATACATAGACCAATTAACTCTTATAACTTTTTTGATTTAGAATAACCAATTTTTGGAATTGAGTTGAGGCTCATGATTCAATTTATATTGCATGAATACAAGATATGAAGATATTCAGGCTCACTCCTTGTGAGTACTGTTGAGGCAAATAGATATATATCTACTGCCAGAAGGCTGTGATATAGATGACACAAGTTAAAATTATAATCAACAAATAAATAATCACTAAGATTAAATCTTTGGCTATTCCTTATTATGGAATCTTTCACAGATTATCCCAACTGTAGAGCCCCTCTGTTGATCTAGCGTCAATGGGGAGGTTGGTGAGGAATTTCTCAACCAACACTAAAAAAAAAGTTGAGTAACTGGCAGCACTTGACATGCAAGTTTGTGCAAAAAGGCAACTTCCAGTTACTTGTCTTTTTTTTGTAGTGAAAGCCGATTTTCTAAAATAGAATAATTTATTTAACTAAGTATTTTAAT
Source organism: Uromyces viciae-fabae (assembly GCA_000785685.1). NCBI lineage: Eukaryota > Fungi > Basidiomycota > Pucciniomycetes > Pucciniales > Pucciniaceae > Uromyces > Uromyces viciae-fabae. The sequence continues at coordinate 11,029 of KN362669.1, read as the reverse complement.
ATATAAATAGGCACTTTCCTCTGCTATAGAGGAGTGGTGAGCCCAATAAGTTAATCAGTGTAGAAAAAAGACTTACCTTATTTTCTTTAAATATTGTTTTTTTAAAATTATAATATTTTTGTCTTTATTTGTATGATTCTACTGAGGATAACTGTTGACTGAGAGGACACTCTTCAGAGGTCTATTTATAGAATTCTGAAGAGCAAGAGCGCTCTCAATCAAATTATGTTGGGGTTGTTGAATCCCAAAATTTTTATAAAACACATGAAGATTCACATGATTTTATTCATAGAATCTTCAAACGGTAATCTATGAGGGTAAATTGCCATGAGAGTAAATGAATGTCTTATTGGGACATCAATTTTCCTTGATCTCAAAGTAAAAAGTATGAGTAATATTTTCATGCTTTCAAGGAGACTTTTCCTTGAGAATATGGGAAAAAATTTACTATGTTTTTTTAATTGATAAATTATTTTATTCCATGTCAAGAGTGGGATTCTAAACCTTGATCAGGATTAGTACAATCTAATCAAAGTTGAATTAGCTAACCAATAGGTTACTACACCTTTTGGTTACTCTTTGTTTTAGCTAAATATAATACATAGGAGATATAAAATAATAATAATAAAATATAAATGAATTAATGCTATTTTGGAATATGTGAATAGTCTCAAGGGCTGACACTCCTTGTCCACCAGGTTGATCAACAAGATTGTCGTTGTCCATCACATTTACAGGGTAGAATTCTTTGGATGGTATAAAATTTAAATTAAAATTCAAGATCCATGATTAATGAAACCAATTAGTTTTATTGGGAGGATAATGGAATTTCATGAAAATGAAATGATGTTACTATTTTTCAAGAAAAAAAATCAGACATGTGTGGAATTTAATATTTTCATTCTGTGCCAATAAAAGTTACACCGAGGGCGGGTAAAGCTACAGGCCGGGTACCCGACGGCACCCATTGGCCCGTGGACCGATTGATTATTTTTTTGATCAAAATTTTCTTCGACTTCACTCCTTATCACTTATCTCAGTCGACCACATGAATCGAAGCAGTCGGATACGAAAACCATCCCAAAAAGCTCGAGAGATAGCAGAAGCCGCTCTACTCCTATCATCCAAATCATCATCCAACGATCCATCAAGGACTCAATCGAATAGAAGGATCCTCGAAACCGCTGCGAATCGCTCATCTCATAGGGCAAAAGTCAAAATCGGATCCAGGAAGGGTAGAGCAACAATCAACTCGAATGGTGACGTTGATGTCGAGGAAGAAGCGGTAATAACCGGTGCACGTGGCTCAGGAGCAGATTCAGAAGGAGGAGAAGGAGATTCTCCGACCACGAGCGATCTGGAAGCACATGATCCTGATGTACTTTATTGTATCTGTCTTGGTCACGATGATCATACACCAATGATTCAATGTGAAGGCTGCGAAAATTGGTTCGTTCAATCCTTCATGGTTTCCCAGATTATTTGTAGTGCTCCGATAACTGACTTTGTTTGAAAATTAAATAACAAAAAAAAAAAAAAAAAAATCAATTTGGCCTCATTATCCATTTTAGGTTTCACTTTTCTTGTATCAAATTGGATCCTGCAGAGGCCCAAGAAATCGCGGCCTTCTATTGCGAAGTTTGCCATGCGAGTGGAAACGGTATTACCCTGAGTAAGCTTTTCTTTCATCATCTCGCTCCCATCATGTACAATTCCCCAGGAATTGGCCAGTCAATTATCACATTTCCGTTCATTTTACGCCGTCAACGATTGCTGTAATTGCAGTTCCTATATTTTACTGCTTCTGTTTTTCCTAACTATTTGGAATTGAGATTTGACGCTACTCAAACATTTCTTCTCGTCATGAGGAAACCCTGATTTTATCAGTCAATATTCCGTATTGAATCCAACTGCAGTTGTTATTTTTTCCCATCACTGCGATAAGGCTGAGGCTTGCATTACTTAGTCCACATGCTCAAACATCTTCATAGCTAATTATTTGAGTGTCAAGGCCAAAAAAATGGGGTTGACTTTAGCTATCGTGCTTGTTAGAGAGCAGCGTTACAAATGTCAACTCCCAAAAGTATCTTCACCTTCAAGTCTTTTTTTATTAGTTATTTCAACTTGCAATATCCACTGTAGAAGTGGAAGACATCGATCCATCTCCCACCCGTTTTTGATGTTTACCACGCTCCGAAAAGCTAACACCCTATCACTACAAATCTATGCGGTTTCCCAGAGATCAACGAAGAATGCCTGACATCAGAAATTACACCGGAATCAACTACCAAATCGATACCAGACACACCTGATGAACTTGTTGAAAAATGTTCGGCTGAAGCCCCGATTATTGACACCGCTCCCGAGGATCTCAATGGAGAGAAAGACCATTTCCCCTCAATCCCTGGACCAATAGATCTTAGGGTAGACCAAAAGCTACCAGTGTCTGAAGATCTTAGCGTAGAGAAAAAGCTACCAGCTCCTGACTCGCCTCAACCCATGAAGAGATCATCCAGCGACTCGAGCAAAGAAAATGCTGCTTGTCCACCCCACCTCGTGGCTGAGAGTGCAGCTTCGATTTCCCTCCCCCCTAAACCCACTCGCCGGAAGCACAAGCCTGCTGAAGGATTGACCAGCGAAGAAGATACATCTGATCAAGATTTCACTGGAGATGATTCATTGCGAGTAGCTGATAGAAAAAGGAAGGTGAGTGAGACTGCCCCAATCCTGACTGTACTTACTCTTCTGGATTATGAAAATGAAATTGAAATTGGTGGACGAATCTTTCGATTGAATGATGGCTGCTATTGCAGACTCCCACTAGTGTAGATTCTCGACCTTCCACCCAACCGCGAAAGTCCATCAGCACCCCCTACAGTACAACGCCCCCGACCCCAACCACACCTGTTCTTGGTGTAGAAAAAACTCGGAAAACGTGCGCTGAACAATTTTTTAAGCTTTTCGAACCCATCTTTTATAATCAATTCAAGCGGGATGAAGGTGTTGCTCAAGATTCCGAGCTCCGGGGTCGATCGGAAGATGCAGCTATGCGCTTCTCGGAAGCTGTCGAATCCGAATTATTTGAAAGCTTTGGGGAGCTTGATGCCAATAACCAAAAAGCGCCACGGCGGAATTATATGACTAAGCTGCGGTCGCTCCTGTTCAATTTAAAAAATAATCCCAGTTTTCTCAATAGTTTGAGCTCCTCAGATCTTTCTCCGCGATTAATCGTGTCTATGTCCCATGAGGACTTGCAAACTCCTCAGCAAAAAGCCTTGGCTGAGCAGGTTCGTCAGCGCTCATTGCACAATAGTGTTAAGACTCTAGTTCCCGGCCTTGAAACAATCACCTCTCAAAAAGCAAATGAAGCCGCCATTGCTAGCCATTACCAACCTCCAGCTGCTGTAGTTGGAAATAAAACTCATCTTGCCCAAGATATGTATCTCGGCCCCCATCAAAGTGGAGAGAATATTACGAGCGCCCTAAGCTCAGCATCTTCCCCCTTACCCGCTCTTCATGCGCATAATCAGTCAAAGTCACCCACCTCAATCAAGCCGTCGGATATCCACATTGACACCAAGCAAAACGCTTTTCCGACCACCTCTGACACCAATCAAGCTCAGAATTCAACTTCAAAGGGTTTGACTCCTAACTTACTTGGATCGTTTGATCTAGAGAAAGTTTTTGCAGCAATAAGATCTGTGCCTGCTTCTCTAGCTGCTTCAACAAATACTGATTCAACAAAGCCACAATCGGTTACCACTGTGGGGCAGAAAGAAGGAAAACAGGATGACTCGGATGACAGCATGGATCTGGAAAATACTCCAGAACGCGAGCTGGCTAGCAATACTCAAGCAGCGACGCAAGCAGGAACAACTAATGGCTTACCGGATGATTATGATCCATTTGCCTTAGCCAACGGTGCCGATGCAGACTTAGACGCGATATTACATGGTGATCCAGTGACAGCATCCCCTAGTAGCTCGACTAAAAAAACCGAACCTCGGACAGTTGCTCCTACTTTACCACCAATAGTTTGGTCAGGAAATGTGATGACCGCAGACGCTGGTGGATTTGCGGCATGTGCTGCCCAAGTTGGCGGAAGGCCATTAAGTCCGGACGGATTCACTTGGAGTAAATTAATTCCAACTGACACGATGACTGTAGTTGGTAGATTGTCAGTAAAAGATTCTACCAATTATCTTGTACAAAGTCATTTTGCACCTACGCGTGAATTGGTGATATTGGAATTGAAGCCTAATCTTAAGGGCCCACCGGACCTACCCAGTCCGGAGCGGGTCACTCAACACAAGCAAAATCTAATAGAATTTTTCACGAAAAAGGGCAGACATGCAGTTGTGGCGGTGAATGACAAAGTGAAGCAGACTGTGCGAGATATTTATTTGGTGCCAATCTTGAGGCAAGAACCTCTACCTGAATTTGTTCAACTACTGGACGATGTGAGCATTTCAGAGTCTGTCCCAAGGGATCAGGATATAATGATTGCGGTATTAGTGTTGTCCAAAGGCGTACTTCCGTCTGTCCCGAAGCCAGTATCAAGCAAGCCGATAGATTCAACCTTCAATCCTGGGCTGATACCCATGCATCAAGCTGAAGCAGCATCAAGCTCAGTTCCAAATGTGGCAGATGCTAGACATTTGACGACATCCAATCATAATTCATCCGTTCCACCATTTACTTCAACTTATTCTTTGCCTCATGTTCAGAGATCAAGTGCATTAGCACCTATGGATACAATTCCCTTACTTCAATCTTTACATACTAATATCTCATCCGGCCCGACTCAACTACCATTTTCATTACTCTCGCAATTACCCTCATCTGTTCCTACTACTACTGCACCTGGACCACCACCTGGCTTTGTGCCCTATGTTGCACCTTCATCTAACTTGCCCCCTGCTCCTACAAATCCATCTACAAATACACTGGATCTATCGAAAGTTGATGTTAGTGCACTTCAAGCACTATTAATGAACCAACAAGCACTCCAACCTATTTTTAATTCACACGCTCAAGCTCAATCACAAGGACAAGCACTTGGACAGCCTCCAAACTTACCCCTTTCACCTTCTTCTACTCAACGTAATGAAAGTTCGCAAAACAATAACATAAACAATGCAGTTCGAAATGTACACCGACAATCCAGTTTAATTACACCACCTCGACCTGCCAACTTGCCATTAAATCCAAGTTTTTCTCATCATAATCTTCATTCATCATTATCATCACCACATCCAATCCAACCCTGGATGTCTTCTGATGAACAGTATAAAAGATCAACAGCTGATTCTTATGCACCCAATCTTAAAGATCATAAACCAGAAAGGAAAGGTTTGATGAGAATGGGTGAGGTAATTAAAAGTTCACCTAATAATGAAGAAAATCATCGTAAAAGAGGTCATCCAACCGGTAGTTCATCTGGAGGTCCTCATCGTGTTGGTGGTGGTAGTACTTCTGGTAGATCTAAACGACATTCTCATGAATTTGTAGCCCCTCCAAGGGATGGTGGTTGGGCTGGTAGGGGAAGAGGTAAAAAACTTTAATCAATATTTCTCTTTATCATCATTTCACACTTTTTTTATTTTTTGCTTGGTATTTTTTTTATTTATTTTTTTTTATTTTTTATATTACTTCTTTTTATTTTTTCATTTTTCATTTTACTATTTTAATTTTTTAATACTGGAATTTAAAGAAAAGAAAAAGATGATTTATTTGGTAAAGAATTACAAAAAAAAAAAAAAGAAGAAGAATTTCTGAAAATACATCATTTATTTAATTTTAATTTTCTTTTTAAATGAAAACGATTTTTTGACATACAAACAACATATATCAGAACGAAAGAAAACATTATTTGTTTTTCGAAAAAAAAAAAAAAAAAAAAAAAGAATTGTGCTTTGTTTTGTTTTGTTTTTTTCATTTTATTATTATTATCCCAAAAAAAAAAAAAAGAAAGAAATTTATTGATGATTATTCATTAATATATTTTAAATTTTATTATCATATTTCATTTGATTTGTTGTATTCATTTTTTCTCTTTCTTTTTCAATATAATAATAAACCATTTTTTGAAAACTTGATACATTACTTTTGTTTCTATATAATTATCGATAATTTTATATAATCATGTTTATTTAAATGGCTTTCTTTTTTGGTCTGCTTTAAAATTAAAAATCAAAAAAAATTAATGAGGCATTCAAACTAATTACCATGGAATAACAAACAAAGTAAAAAGGTGTTGTAATAAAAATTTGACCATGAATCACATTTATCACGCCATTTTAAAGAAATGAGAATAACCACCAATTCAATCGGTCGCATTCCATTCAACCGTTCTATAACAACAAATCATTGGAGAAACCGTCATCAATTTTTTAGGTCATCTAGTGTAACTTCTAGCGATTATAGTCCTCTACCTGCAATTGGTCTAGAACTTCATGTACAACTTGCAAGTACTACAAAACTTTTCTCATTAGGTTAGTCAATTTCTCATCTATTAAAATTATTTCTTAAATGAAATTAATAATCCAAATTCTTTTAATTGTAAAAAATAAAAATAAAATAAATAATATTTGATTTTTGATCTTTTTTTATTTATACAGCCAATTCACCCTCATCAACAACAGAACATAACAGTAATAGCAATGTTGCTTTATTCGATGCAGCTACTCCTGGTACTCAACCAGTTAGTTCAGATAGATTTTATAAAATTCAGAGCTAGTGTTATTTTTTAAATTTTAATAATATTACCAACAGATTCTCTCGCCAGATTGTCTAAGACTCGCAATAATTGCTGCTCTTGCTCTTGATTGTAAGGTTAATCAAAAAACAAGCTTTGATCGAAAACATTACTTTTATCCAGATTTACCTGCTGGTTATCAAATTACTCAACATTACTGTCAGTCTTCCTTTCTCCATTTTTTTTTTTTTTGTTTTTTTTTTTCAAGTTAATTTTAATTGTCATCTCATTAATATTACCTAGCACCTATTGCAAAAGAAGGAAAATTACTCATCACACCGGAAGATGGTGCTGATCGAACCTTTGAAGCTCGAATCACGCAGCTTCAGTTGGAACAGGTTAGTTTAACTTTATTTCCTCCTCTAAATACCAGAATACTAGAACTGTTCAAATTTCTTTGAAATTTAGGATACAGCAAAGTCCTTCACAGACCCCTTATCACCAGACCAAATTCTTATAGATTTGAATCGAAGTGGAGCTGCTTTGATTGAAATTGTGACAGGCCCAGATTTTCGGTTGGTGGTACTTTTCCTTTTTAACTTGGCCTGTCTCACAAGAAAAAAAAAAAAAAAAGAAAAGAAAAAAAGAAAATAAAATCAATCCTTGTTACTCCGGTTTAGTACTGCAAAGGAGGCTTCAATATTTGTACGTAAACTTCAATCAATTCTACGATTCGCCGGAGTTACCAAAGGAAACATGGAACAAGTAGGTCAATTAAACTTTTCTTTTCAAAGCTGCTCAAAAGGTTGATTACTTCTTAATGGATATTCGATTCCACAGGGTTCTTTACGTTGTGACCTAAATGTATCTATCAGTTTACCCGAGAGCTCAATCCAAGGTCAAAGATGTGAAGTGAAAAATGTCAATGGTTTCGGTCATATTGAGCGTGCGATCGGTATGTTAACGTGCATCATCATGGATCATCCAGTCAAAATAGGTCAAAACCCAATTTTTTGAGTTTCACCTGTAGATTTTGAAATTTCGAGGCAGAAAGCACTGGTAGCCGTCGGAACAAAGATTCGAACAGAAACTAGAGGGTTCGATGTCTCACAGCGTAAAACTTTCAAGTTACGAGAAAAGGAAACTAACAATGATTATAGATATCTTCCTGATTATGATATACCACCTATTTTGATCCCTTCAGTTAGTATTCAACATTTTTTTCATGTTATGCTTATTTTTCAGTTCACCAATTTTCATTTAATTATCATTTTTAGCCAATTTTGGAGCGGTTAAAATGCTTGGTACCTGAACTTCCTCATCAAATAATTCAACGACTTGAAAAATCTTATCATATCAACAAGATAACAGCAGAAATTTTGATCATGATAGGTTTTGATAGAATTGACCAATTGGTTGATGTTGGCTGTGGAGTGCGATATTTTGAAGCTGCAATGAAAAATACTGAAGTAAAAGGACAGATTATGGCTAATTGGTCAGTCTGCTTTCCTAAAATTTCACTTTTTTTTTTTCGTTAAATCAAAGAGATGGTTTTGTTACTTATTGTATACATTTGCTTCCTTTTATTTAAATTTGAATGAATTAAAGGATCGTTCACGAGCTCTTAGGTGTGCTCGCCAAAGCTGAATTGAGATTTATCGAGTGTCCGATCTGCCCAGAAGAATTTAGTCAACTGGTAGAAAGTGTATCAAAGTGTTTACTTCCTCGTCAGTTTTGATATCTCTAATCTTATATTATAATGCAAGTTATTCATATTTATTTGATTATTTAAAAAAAAAAAAAAAAAAAATGAATATATAGGTCCCAAGGCAAGAGAAATGTTATCTTTATCAATTAAAACACCTAAAATTTCAATTAATGAACAAATTAAAAAAAATTTCAATGAAAAAAATTTAATTTCTTATAAAACTAATTCAATTGTAACTGAAGATTTTTTAGTTAAAAAAATTTCTAATGAAATTATTTCAGATATGAAATTTGAAGTTAATTTAATTAAAAATGGTAATACTAAAATTATTTCAAAGTTAATTGGTATTGGTATGAAACGTAGTCAGCACAAAGTTAATCCACAGTTACTTCGAAAGGCTCTTGAGGAATTGATTAAATCCGACACATAGACTCCAATATAAAATTTATTCATTTAAATATATATATGTTAAACTTATAGGATTAGACTAATTTAATTCTTAAACATATTTACAAGATAATTGTTTATTTTATTATCTAAAAAATATAGACTATTAATTAATTAAATTTATTTTCATTTCAACAACATATATGAAAAGGAAAAGATCAGCTGAAAATAATATTTTGAGATTAATGAAACTTGAGAAGAAATATAATAACGTAAGTTGGAACATTAGTGGGATTCAAAGTTGGCGCCCGCGCGCATGCAAGCCAACTTGCATATCAGCTTGCCTCCCGCAAAAAAAAAAAATCACTTTGAGCACCCCAAAGTGGGGTCCTCACCTTGCAAATGGCCAAGCGCGCCCAAAAAAACAATCCAGAACCATATCAAACGAATCCCTCGCAAAAAACCCATCCATCACCATCCTGACCAACACATCCATCAACCAATGCCACAAGAAACCGAGTGAGGGACTGCAATCAAGAGAATGAACAGCGTGATCCGAACGCAGATCCAAGGATCCATAATCAAATCACTATGGAAGGAACCCAACGAAGAATCTAGCGACAATAGCAATCTTGAGGAAGCTATCGTTGCTCTCATCATCCTCAAGGGCAAGTGTTACATGAAGCCACAAGTCCGCCTCTCAAGACCACCCAAAATCAGCCCTTACCTCTTTTCCCTGGATGATCAACGATTCAAGCAAGAGTTGAGGATGTCTCAAACCTCATTCCATCAACTCCTTGCTGAGATCGAGGATCATCCGATTTTTTTTAACAATTCCAATGTCCCACAAAGGCCGGTAAGGGACCAGCTCATGGTGACTTTAAAGCGGATGGGTACCTTTGGAAATGGCGCTTCCGTAGGTATGCCTTCCCGATTTTTCCGTATCTCCGAGGGGACTGTTATTCTTTACTGCTCTCGTGTTGTCACAGCCATCTTGTCACTTGAAAGGTAGATCATTTCATTCCATTTATTTTTTTTCTTAATAATCATTTTTATTCTTTTTGGTTAATCTGAAGCTCTTCTTCTTTCTTTTTTTTATCTTCTTCTTTCTTTTTTTTAGTAAATACGTTGGTTGGCCAGATGCGCAAGGACGAAAACAAATCTCCTCACGCATTAAAAGCCATTTTTTTTATCTTCTTCTTTCTTTTTTTTATCTTCTTCTTTCTTTTTTTTAGTAAATACGTTGGTTGGCCAGATGTGCAAGGACGAAAACAAATCTCCTCACGCATTAAAAGCTATACAACATTCGAAGATTGTGTTGGTTTCGTTGATGGGACTCTCTTCCCTTTGGATGAAAAGCCATCAATCGATCCTCAAGATTATTACTCCCGAAAAGGAAGCTACGGTTTGGCAGCGCTAATTGTATGTGACGATCAAAAAAGAATCATCTATTACCTTACAGGGTGGCCCGGTAAGCTTTCTGAATCTCTCCATGATGTAACAACGGTTTAACTTTTTTTTTTTTTATCAGGTTGCTGCCATGATACCTGGCTTTGGGAAAACTCTGAGCTAAATCTCAATAGCCAAAGCCTTTTCACTCCAGGAGAATATCTCATCGCCGATTCAGGATTCCCCGTTGAGATCAACTTGATTCCCGCCTTCAAACGACCGCCAAACGGACCTATGCT
>KN362668.1:1181-12461 GCA_000785685.1 Uromyces viciae-fabae | reverse complement strand
AAAAAAAAAAAAAAAAAAAAAAAAAGGAAGAAAAACATCAAATGCCTAAAGAGAAATTGAAGAAAAAAAAAAAAAAATTTAGAGTATGGTTTTTTGAGTAATTGAAACTGAAAAAATATGTAATACATGAGATCAAGTAAGGTCTATAAATCTATAAAAGTGCAAGAGAAAGAGATAAAATGAAGATGAAAAAACAAATGGTACTAAGATAAATTAAATGTACATTTGTATGAACAATAATAACAATAAAAAGAAAAAGTTGAATGTAGAGGATGTTTAAAATTATTAAAATTTTTGAATAGTCTTATTAGAAGAATGAGAATGATGATGATGATGTGAATCAGGAGATTGAAAGTGATTATTATTTGAATTTAAATTAAGTTGAAAAGGAGTAGGAGTAGGAGAAGAAGAAGGATAATAAGGAGAAAATATAAGATCAATTACATTTTGAGCTAATTGAGAAGAAATAATTTGTGGAGAAGCAATATAATTTTTTTTTTGATTTAAAATTTCAAAATTATTATTATTATCTTTATTATTATTAATTTTGTCTTGTTGTTTATTTTTATTTTTTAAATTAATATTAATTGATTCAATTTTATTAATTTTAATTGATTTATTTCCATTTGATTGTTTTCTAGTTGTATATATATTCATATGTTGACTTGAATTATCTGAAATTATAGATGAACTTGGAGAATATGTATTGGTTTTATGAATTAATGAAACTAAAATAAAATCAAAAGAAAAATAATTATTATTAATTCTTTGAAAATAAAAAGGGGGTTTTTTTTTTTTTTTTTTTTTTTTTTTTTTGGACTTACTTGATCTTGTATCATCTAGTTGTTGTTGTGATGATGATGATCCTTTTAAATATTGAGATTCGTTATTTGAATTATTAAAATTATTCGTTGGTAAAAGAGGAGGAAGTAAATTTTTTGGACTACTATTTATATTTATATATATATATATATATATATAAAAAATTAAAGAAAAAAAAAAAAAAAAAAAGGGACAAACGCATTAAAAGGAGTTAAACTAGCAATATAATCCATTTGAATTTGAATTTTTAAATGAGCATTAGTTTTACATTGCATTAATAAAAATTTAGCTTTTTCAATTCTAGTAAAATTTTGATGATGATGATTTAATTCATAATTATTATTGTTAAAATTATTATTAAATTTTTGTTGTTGTTGTTGATGATTTAATAAATTTTTAATAATTGGAATATATTGACTTAAATTAATATGAATTAAACCATGACGAGTAACAATTCTTCTACCTAATTCATTTATATGTTCTTCTTTTACTATAATAGTTAATAAACTAGGTAAATGATTTAAATTTTTATCTAATTCAATTGAAATTGGACAATGAAATGCTTGATGAAATGTAACTGTATGATTTTTAATTGAAATATAATCAGTAGAACCAGTTGATTCAGATTTAATTGGTAATTCAATTAATTTAGAAATAATTTCTTGATTTTGATTTTTTTGATTTGAATTATTATTTGAAGAATTATCTGAATCATTATTTGAATCATCAGATTGAGATGAATTTTGATTTTGATTTTTTAAATTGTTATTATTAGTTTGATTTAAAATGAGAGGATTATTGAATTTCCATTTAATTTTAAATCGACCATCAAGTAAAGGTACATTTATAAGTTGATCTATTGTTATTGTAGAATGAAAATGATTTATTATTTTTGTTTGATTTAAATGAAGAACTCGATTTATTTTTTCCATTTTTTATTTTTTTTTATTTTTTTTTTATTTTTTTTACATTTGAAAAAAAATAAAATGATTTTAAATAATTTGATTTTAATAATTATTTATTTAATAACAAATGTTAAATCAATCTACTTTTACTTAGATACTGGATCAGAACGTTGTTTTATTGAAGACCTTCCTAACGAAACAATCGTGGTTGGTAAGTAAATTATAAAAAAAAAATAAAAATAAAAAATAGATCCTAATTCAATTTCTTCTTCTTTTGATTTCTATATAAGGTCATTATAAGGGTGAAGAATATGATTCGGATAAACACATTTATCATGTTAACCCTCAATTAGGTATTCAAATTAGTGTAACAGTTAAGCTTTTTTTTTTATTAATTCAATCAATCAATTAAAACTCATGTTTTTTTTTTTTTTTTAATAAATAAATAAAAAGGAAGTTGAAACTAAAGAAAATATAGTAAATACACGAGGATTACCAGAAGGAAAATTTACATTTACATCTCATAACTCAGGAGAACATAGTATATGTATGAGAACGAATTATACAGGTGGATGGTTTAAAACATCTCAAGTAAAAATTCATATTGAAATAAATTTAGGAGAAAGTAATCATTATGAAAAATCTTTAGAAAAAGATTCAATAAATGAAATTTTAAATAAAATTAAAGATTTAAATTTAAAATTAAAAGATTTACGTAAAGAACAACAATTTCAAAGAGAAAGAGAAATTTTTTTTAGAAAAATTTCTGAAAAAACTAATTCTCGTGCTCTTTGGTGGTCTATTATACAAATCTTAGTTTTAATTTATATGTGTACTTGGCAACTTCATCATCTTAGAAGTTTCTTTGAATCTAAAAGTGGGTCATATTTTTTTTTGCTTATATTTTTTAAAAAAAAAAAACTAAAAATCTTATTTTGTTGATTTAATTTAGAACTTCGATAAAAACAAATTGCAATGTTGAAATTTAATTAAAATTGAAATAAAACTTTTTTTGTAAACTTTGATTGATTTAAAGAATTAAAAAAATCAAAAGGATTAAAATTAGAATCAATTGAAAGAATTTCAGTATTAAATTGATGTTTTAAATTTCCATTTTGAATTAAATTTAAAATTTCAATCAACATTTTCTTTCTTTCATCCATTGAATTTTTCATTAACCAATTAGTTAACATGAATCCTTCTATTTTAATATCTTTAAATATTAAATTAGAAATAGGTATTGTTAATGGTTTCATTGACATTCCACCATATTTAAAAAAAAAAAAAAAAAAAAAAAAAAGAGTTAAATTACTCAACTAAGACGAGAACCATTTGACATCAACTTCATCATTGAGTTAGTTTCTATATTACCTGATATACAATTAAAACCCAATTGAATATCAAAAGACTTGAATAAAGATGAATCTTGAGAAATTTCATCATAAGTCAAAATTTGAGTTTTATTTAAAGCTCCTAAATTAATCAAAGATGATTTAAGTTGATTAACTTGTGGTCTAAATAAAATAATAATGTTAGAATATATATATATATATATATATATAGCTCAATCTTTTGTTTTGATTTCTCTTACCTGTCTCTAATTAATCCAATACATGGTATATCCCAAGCTTTACAAAATTGTAGTACATATTGTCCAACACTAGAATTAGCACCATTTTGTATAATCCAACAATCTAAAATAAAATCAATTATTAGAATTTAATTATTATTTAGTTAGTAAAAAAAAAAAAAAAGAAAAAGAAAGTCGTCACCATTTTTATTTTTATTTTTTTGTATATAATAATCTTTAATTAATCGATATGCAGTTGAAATATTTACTGATAAAGTAGCAGCTTGAATTTTATTTAAATAATTTAATTTTGGTAATTTAATTACATGTTCAACTGATAAATTAGCATGTGATCTCCATGTTCCTAATTGTGGTTTACCCTAAAGATAAATTATTAAAATTATTTTCTTTTTTTTTTTTAAAAAAAAAAAAATTTATTTAATTCAAAAATAAAAAAAAAAAAAAAACTCACCATAATCACTTAAAATTCGTTTAATATCAATAATAATAATAATAATAAAATCAATTTAATTTTTAATCAAGTTTTTATTTTTAACTTACCCCAATCACCAATATTCCAATTAATAGGATCAATTTGATTTCCAATACTTATAATTTCAGCTAATCCTTCATTACCTCCAATATAAAATTCATCTTCATTTTTTAAATTTGAATTTGAATTTATTTTATATTTTTTTGGTTTCCATGGGTATCGTCCTTGAATTGTATCTTTTATTTATTTATTTTAATTTAATTTTTTCAAAGAATAAAATTTAGTTTTGTTTAATTTTTAATTTTTTTTTTCAATTTTTACTTAACTTATATCTGCTGGATCTATTCAAAATATCCATGATTATTTTTGATTTGATTGAATTGTTTATTTTTATTTTTTTTTTTTGGGGAAAAAAAGAAAGAAACAATGAATTAATTAATTAGTCTGAAATTATTCCATTGAATTAAAAGAAATAAGACGAAACTTAAAGGAGATAAAATGAATTTTAAACCTAATTGATTGGGTTCAGGTGAATTAAGATGAAGTTGTTTTAATTTTAAAACCTGTTTGTTTTTGTTTTTTAAAAAAAAAAGAAACCAAGTTAATATTATTAAGAAAAAAAAAAGATAAAATTTTAATAAACCTCAGCAGGATTTCCATTTTGATTATACGTTATTGCATTGGAAATGATATTTGTATGTTGAAAACGAGGATTGAAGTTGATTGAAATTATTTTATTTCTTTTTAATTTAATCATTTTCGGTAAATTTAGGTTTTGCCAAATTTATTTTAAATGTTTATCTCAACTTTTTGTAGTCTGAGAATTTAAAGTTTTGCTTTTTTGAGCAGGATGGGATATAAATTTCATCAAAAGAAAACATATAACAGATGATGTTTTCTTATTTTATTTCTTTTTCTAGTAGATAACCATACTCGAGATCAAAAAAGAAACAAAAAAAGATTCAAGCAAGTATTTCTTCTCAAGATAATACAAGTAATTAACGAGCTTGAGAAAACATATTTTGACAAGCTTTAAGTTGTTCAAGATAATAAGAGCAACTATTAATATCATTATTAGTACTTTCGAGGCAACGAGTAAAATCTGAAAAAAAAAAAGGAAAACCGAAATTTTAATTTTTCAAGTTTAATTTTATTATTAAGATGTGAATTTTTTTACCTTTTGCATTAGTTTCACATTGACCACCAACAGAGTTAGATTCAATAAAATTATTTTGTTGTTCTGGAGTAGTAGGAATATTAACTTGTTCCTTTGAACCAGATCCAAATAACATTGAAGATAAACCTTGACCCATTGTATGACCTACTGCAACACCAGCTGCAGTTGAAGCCATTTGACCGAATAAACCAGGTCCTGATGAGTTACTACTAGGTTGATGTACTGTAGGAGTATTATTAGATTGTTGTTTTGATATAACTGGTGTTTGAATTGGTTGACGAGTGGTAGTTGATGCTGATCTAGTAGAAGAGGATCTATTTCCTCCACCTGAGCTACTACTGGAACGACGCTATAGAAAGAAACATTTTTTAATTTTAATTTAAAAAAAAAAAAAATAAGAATTTTAATTTTCTCACTGGCATGGTTTTCTTTTTTCAAGTTGAACGTTTTGATTGTTTTTGAAAAATAATTTATAGTTTTTTTTATTTTTTCTGATTTTTTTATTTTTTTTAGCTGATTTAAATACTCAACAAATCACACGAGTGTCACTAGGACGTAGGTTTCTACATGTCACACATGTGAAACCAAAAGGAACCCGTTTCCTCAGAATAAACTGACTGCCACGTCAACAAAAAAAAAAATAAAAAACATTAATGACATGAAAAAGAAAAAAAAAGGTCATTTTTATTGAATTATTTATTAAAAAAAGGAAAGAAAAAATTAAAGTGATTAGTGAGTCATAAACTAATAGAGATTATTCAACAATTAAGAGTGTATTATGATTTGATTTAAAAAAGACAAGTTCAACATTGTGAGGATATTTTATATTTTAAAAAAAGAATTAAATTAATTAAAAAAAAAAAAAAAAAAAAAAAATCATGGAATTAACTTATCGACCAGTAAAAATAGATGAATTAGAAAGAATTCATCAAATTGAATCAGATGGATTTCCTGAAGATGAAGCAGCTTCATTATCAACTATAAAGTAAGTAAAAAAAAAAAATATTTCATTTCATTAATTTATTTTTAATTTTTAATTTATAATTTGTTTTTTTTTTTTTTTTTAAAAAAAACAAAAAAGATATAGACATTCTGTTGCACCAAAATTATTCATAGGAGTATATTTAAATGATTCAAAATTAATTGGATTTATAAATGCAACTTGTTCAAATTCGAATGAATTAAATAATCAAACATTTAAAAATCATGAATTAAATGGAAAAAATGTTTTAATTCATTCAATTTGTATAGATAAAAATTATCGTAAATTTAAAGTTGCAACTAATTTACTTTTAAATTTTATAGAATTATGTATGAATGAAGAATTTTCTACAATAATATTAATTTGTCATGATGAATTAAAATTAATTTATACTTCAGTTGGTTTTATTGATATGGGTCCTAGTCAATTCGTTCATGGTAATCGTCCTTGGTTTCAAATGATACTTAATCTTCAAGTTAAAAATTTAAATAAATTAAAATGTCCTATAGAAACTTGTCGTTGTATTATACTTGATAAAGGTATAGGTAAATTTAAAATTAAATCAAATTCTCCAGTAAGCATTCATTATCTTTTTCTTATTCTCTTTTTTTTATTATTATTTTAAATTGATTAAATTTTTTTTTTTTTTTTATTATATAGCTTCCTATTACTTCAAATAATAATTCATTACCTGTACGATGTTGGCTAGTACCTAATCCAACTAGTTTTGAAAATATAGGATTTTCTAAACCTTTAAATCAAATAAATACTAGTAATGAAACTAGATGGTTATCTTGTGGTGCTTGTGATTTTGGTCCTTTAGGTTGGACTGAATCAAATTCTAATTTAGCCAATCAATTTAATAATAATCCTACTGGTCAATTCTCTAATGTTTTATTCTTGTTAGATTCTTCTAGAATTTTTGAAGATGCAAATTAATTTTATTTTATTAATTAATAAAAATTAAAAAATTCCACCTTTTTGGAAAGAAAAAAAAAAAAATTAAAAAAAAAAAAAAAAAAAAAAAAAAAAACTAGTTAGTACACAATATATGTAAAAAAAAATAAAATTATAAACGATTTTCTAAATTGATTTTTTATCAAGTAGATGAAAATTTTTAAGTACTAGAGGTAGAGGTAGAAGTAGATTGAGAAGGATCAAATTTACGACTAAGAATAGTACGTTGAATAATAGGCTTAGAAGATGATTGAATCGTATAAGATGATGTTGAATGTTGATTTTTCAAAATTGTCCGAGTTGATTGTTGTTGTTGATTATTATTTAATATTTTAATTTTTTTTTTATTTTGATTTCTATTTAATTGATGAATTTGAATTAAATCGGAATTATAAATTTTTTCAACTTGTAATTTAAAATAATCAGCCCAATGAGACATTGGTATGATTTCTTCAATTTGTTTTAATTCTTCATATTGTTGATTTTTAATTTCATTTGATTTATTTAATGATCGGAATTATAAATTTTTTCAACTTGTAATTTAAAATAATCAGCCCAATGAGACATTGGTATGATTTCTTCAATTTGTTTTAATTCTTCATATTGTTGATTTTTAATTTCATTTGATTGATTTAAATCTTTTGGATTATTATTATTATTATTATTATTAGATATAAAGATGACCAGTTTAACTTTTTGATTAGGTTGTGCGTGAGTTTGATAGTAAAGTGTACATTGAAATAAAGATCTATAACGTTGTGGAAGGTCATTAGATAAAAGACATCTAATATTAATAATTTCATTTTCTTCTTTTTTATCTTCTTCTTCATTCAATATTAATTCATTACAAAGTATTGGTATACTTGCTACTTTTATCGGTGGTGATATGAAATGTTGAATTAATTCATCCCATCTAGATTCATCTCCAGTACGTTGAGGTCTTAAACATGGTTTATCATCTTTAATTTGTTGATCAAAATTCTTAAATTGTGTATCTAACCAATTAGTTGCTTCTCTAACTAAACCATGTATAGGTGGTGGTGATGATTTTAAAAAATCTAATTCAGAAATAACTATGAATAAATAGTACATAGTTTTGTATATCAGTTTTATTTTTTTTTTTTTTTTAATTTTTTTTTAAAAAAAAAAAAAAAAAAAAGCAAAATTTACTTACCATCCAAGGGAATAATAATTTTAAATTTATTATCACGATTCCATTTCTTTAGTAATGGTAGAGCATGAATTAAAATTGAAGTATCTATAATTTTTATAGTTACTGGATTACTTGATGTTTGTTGAATTGGTTCGATTTCTCTTCTTGTCATGTTTTTTTTTTTTGATTTAATTTTATTTTCTTCTTTCTGTTGATTTGTATTAATTGAATCTCTTTTAAAGCTCAAATCATCTAAATTTCGTTCTAATTCTTTTACTTTATGTTGTAGAAATGCAGCACCTAATGCTCTTGACATTTTCTCTCTATCTGGTGTGATTTTATTTATATTTTTTTGATTTGTACTGGATTCTTGTTCATGATTTGTTGACATTTTGGTTGAATAAAAGAAAAAAAAATAAAAAAAAAATAAAAAAAAAAATTACAAAAAAATAATTTCAAGTGAAAACTTTAATTGCACTAAAAATAAATCCACCATTATGAGTTCCATTCATTTGTGGATGTGTACGACCAATCAGAACTTGATATTTACGAATCCATGGTTCAGATATAGTAATATGTAAAAATTGTGAATTAATTTGTTTCATTTTAAATAATAATAAATTCAAATTATTATTACAATTTGAATTGGTAATAAATTGTTTTAATGTATTTTGCAAGTCTGTAAGTGGACTAAGATATGGCGAATAAATTACTATAGTAGATGATCCTCCTAATTTCTCTACTAGCTTGTATAATATAGACTCTGGCTCATATTGTGAACAAGTGATTAACCCCAAAAAAAAAAAAAAAAAAAAAAAAAAAAAAAATTTAAAACTTAATTATTCATCATTTTCAAAAAGAAAAGAAAGTAATACCCTTCAAATTCAGTTTTAAAAAATTCTTGACGCAAGTTGATTAAATCTTGAAGTTTTTGAGCCTTTTTCTTCATTTTATTACGTTCTTTATCTTTTTTATTTGAAATATCAGCCAGTTGACATGTATTTTCAACAATTTTAGACTGATCCAGTGTCATAGTAGTAGTAGTAGTAGTAGTGTTATGAGAATGATTTTGTGTTACTGATAATAGCTCATCTATACCTTCCGTCGACCAATCGGACTCAATTTGAGCCCAATTTAGTGACCTTAATGGCGATAAAATTGAATCAGCCAAGTTGAATAATTCTAAGAAATGTAAATCTGGTGGTGAATCTGCATCATTAATTAGGAACACTTTCCCTTCACCTTAGAAAAAATAAAAAATAAAACATAAGAAATGTAAGAAAATTAAAACTAAATATGCACTTTATCATCAACAATTTTTTTTTTTTTTTTTTTTTTTTTTTTTTTCAATCAAGACTCACCTCCCATTCGGATTAAAACAGAACCTACTAAAAGGCCACCAATGTCATCAACTACGATCCCTTTCCAACCTGGTCTTACATTCGATAACGATAGGATTTGAGATAACGTATCTGGTCGTAATCCTCTGATTGAATGAATTTGATTTTCAAATAGATATTCACTTAAATTATTTATCGTAGGATCTATACAAGTAAAATATTTCAAAAACCTAAAATAAATAAAAACAAGACAAAAATGATTTTTTTTTTTTTTTTTTTCCTCCCTTTTAATTTTTTTTTTTTTTTTTTTTGGTTTTGCTTTTAATTTGTATACATAAATATGTTGTAATTACTCACTTTTTCTCCTTGCGTTTTATATATTTTGCTTTGCTGTATTCTGTTTTGAGTTCAAATGCACTATGTTGTTGAATTTGTTTTAATATGATATCCTTCAAATGGTTTAAGGTCAAGTTGTCAGTTGATGATTTCAAATGAATGCCTAATTAGTATTTTGAGCTTGGTTTTTATTTTTTATTATTATATTGACTGACTCTACCACTCATACCAGATTTTTTTAAATCTTCAATTTGATCATTAGTTAACCTTTGTACTTGATCACTTTCTTTAATATTTTCATTCGTTGCTTCAATTTCTTCAACGTTACCTAAAAAATTAGAGAAATGCAAAGAAAGTAATAAACTTTGGAGTATTAATTTCTCGTACTTTGATTTTCAATTAATCAAAGAGAAAAAAAAAAAAAAAATGAAGGATGAGAAAAATAAATAAATAAAAAAGAATGACTCAAAACAGATTCGATTAGCCAATTTGATAGTATCAATTTCATCCAATTCACTTAAACCAACTTTAATCGATTCAGTTTTATCATTCATCAAAATGATTAAATCTTCATCTTCTTTTCTTTCTACTTGATTTTTTTCTTCTTCTTCATTCAAATGAATTTTTCCATCTTCTAAGATATTATAAGTCAATCCAAAAGGCTGATTAATTAAATAATTTGATTGAAATTTTCCAAATTTTCCTAAACTTATCCAACTTGATTCACCAGTTTTCACAAAAAATAAAAAAAATAAAATAAAAACACCATCAATACATAAAAATTTCATCTGTATTGAACTGTGTTTTTTTGCTTTTGTTTTTTGGTTGATTTTAATTTAATATATTTTTTATTGTTGCTTACGTACGTATCAGGAGCCAAATTTTTGATGGTTCTGATTTGATCAGAAGGTAATTTCAAAAGTAAATTATCACCAACTGAAATGAGTTTTTCAGAAGATTGATTTAAATTTAAATTCTTTTCTACTTGTTCTTGATCCATTCAAATAATTGATTTTAATTTTTTTTAAATTGGTTAAAATTTGAATTATTTTAAAGAAAAATTTACAAAAAAATTATTAATCTTTCACCCAGAAACTTCAAGACATGTCACTAAATGTCATCTCCATGACATCCCTCTGGTTCGCGACCCTTTATCACCTGTGACCACCCCTAAGAGCATCCACCACCGTTGCGGTAGGGGCTCGCTAAGAGCATCTCCAGTAGAGGATGGGTCGCGCGACTTGTAGGCCCCGGTAGCGGCTTTGCGTAAAAATAGGGGTCCAGTGGACCCGCCACCAGACCCGCCAGAGGTCCACAAGTTTTATCCACACCTCTGAGAGCCGTGAAGCTTGGCGGCTCTCCTTCCCAGCTGTCCAACTCCCATTTCGTCCTTCTTCCGTCCAAAAAAAAACTTGACGTCTCATGAATCTGTTTTTGATCCCTAACTATTTTCTTCCACAACCGACCCTTCATCGGACAATATTACCATCACCAAAGATGCAACTGATCAAATCACTCCAAAAGGGAAGAAAGAAGACTTGAAAA
>JNCO01007030.1:0-12464 GCA_000785685.1 Uromyces viciae-fabae | reverse complement strand
CAAACCATCTAAACTTAAGTTTTGCACCCTGTATAGCTAGAAGGTTGTTACCTTGGCATTACAGAGGCTGACATTTTGTGAGTTTTTTTGCTGGGGGAGGGGGTATCCTTAGTTTTCTTCTCCTTGATCTTGAGCTCTTTGAAAGCGGCTTGCCATTTGGGATGGGGGGCCATTATTCCCCAGCAGTGATCCAAAGTGAACACTGATCCAGTGGTAGCCTTGTAGAGCTCCTTGGCTTCACCCAACTAGAAGAGTTAACAAGATTGAATAAAAAAAACAAGTGCCCATGAGCTAGCTTCCAAGATAGTCAAATGGGAGAATAGAAAGAAGAATCAACCATACCACATCGTCACGGGTTTTGCCACTTTGCAACCGTCTTTCCACCTGACTGTAGAATCCGCAGAACTTGTTCACCTTTTGCTGAACTTTACTCCATCAACATTTGAGTGCATTCTGGATACGAGTTGGAAGGGGTTTGAATGTTGCTATAGACTTCTTGGATTCATTGATTTCTTCGATGAGCTCCTCATATAATATGTGTATTTGTTCCCAAAGTGCTTGAGCTGTTTGGTTGGTGCCTATTATTGGGTCCCTTGACGTGTTCAACCATGCAAAGCAAAGCTGTTTGTCCTCTTCGATGCCCCAGTTGGGGTTTTTCTTCTTGGCAGCCTGGATTTTCGTTGGTGTTTTTTCTTCTGGTGGTTGGGTTTCAGGCATAATGTCAAGAGGTTGCAAGGAGGCGAGGAGCGGATCAACAACAGGTTGCAGTTGAGTTGACATGGTCAAGGAAGTTGGGGAGGATAAAAATTTAGAAACAATCAAAGAAAAGAAATAAAAAAAACAAAGAGAAACCTATGTCGATCATCCAAATTGGAACCTCGTTGGGACGGAAGGTGCTGTCGACCCTGGAGCAGACACCTGCTATGTCTGGAGGGTTTTGGCGGCTTGGATGGACCCTGGGATGATTTACCAGTTGGGTAGCGGCTCCGTTGGAGAGTGGGTTTTGAGGTTGAGCCGCCAAACGGGCCTACAAGTCCCTCGACCCCCGGTCCGCTGGAGTTGCTCTAAGAAGGTAAGTCTTTACACGGTAGTTGTACGTGATGCAATGACTGGAAAGGGTGCCCCAGTATGCTGGGCTTTCACTGCTTCCGCCGCCATGTAAGTGACTGGGCCAATGAATTAAATCACACTTCTACTCTTGTTAAACCATACTAACTTCGGGTGGCTTTGTGGTGCTCTCATTGTCTTAGGGAACCTGTGGAAAGCATTGTCCGGTGGCTCCGTGAAGATGCCAAACTTGTGCCAATCAACATTATGAGTGATTGTGCATTATCAATCCGCAATGCTGTCAAGAAAGTTTACGGAAACCTTCCCCCAAACACTCAGCCAAAGCACCTGTGGTGCTGGTTCCATGTTGTGAAGGCATTCAGGGTCCAGGCTACAAATTACTTAAGAAGATCAGGCGGAGAAGTGTTTGCGGAATTTCAGAAAATCCTATACTCCAAGACAAACCCAACGTTAGCTTTGGACCAATTCATCGCAAAATGGCATACATCACACCCCGGGTTTGCACGATATGTGAAAACACAGTGGCTGCCTAACTTGGAACATTGGGGGGCTTTTTTCAGAACTGTAAGCATGCTCACCAATCCAAAGCCTGAAATGCAAAGGCATTGATGTAAGCCAAGCTGCTTCTGGGGCCAGACTGCACATCAAGGAATCAACACAAATAATTACACCAAGGCTTGGCACAAGATCTTGAAGTACCAATTCATCACACCGACAAAGAAGAACCGACTTGATGAGCTCATACATATCTTATGCGACAAGGTTGAATTGTCATTTTGCACATCCAGCCGTAAAGTCCAACTAGGATTTCAAACCCAAAACACCAGTCACTTTCAAATGGCAGCAAAACAAAAGGGTGAGAGCTACACAAAGCAGATGATTGATTTGCTTGGTGTGACGGTGATGGATTTCACAGAATTTTCCATGGTGAGTCGCTTGTTTTATCATACCTGTCTTTCATGCTATGACACTCCTCTCTTACATGCTATGACACTATTGACCTAACAACATGTACAAACATTGTGTAATACTCAGTACATCATAGGCTCATTCACCAATCCAGCCACCTGTTTCTATTATGTGAGTTATGTGCAGGACACTGACACTGTAACCGGTCAAATTACTAGCTGTACTTGTCCGCATTTCACCCATCATTGCATTGCTTGTAAGCACATGTACTATCTTGCCAAGGAGTACAGTAAACTCGTGGTCAAAGCCATCCTGCCAAGAAACCCCGCAATCCCACTGCCATCTCTTGTCAACCCGGAAGTTGTGCCATCTAACCAATCAATTGCACCAGCACTGGAGGAGATACCTGTTGTTGATAAATTTATCCGCACACACTCTGCCCTGGGCCCAGCTCAATTTCAGGAAGGCGCCACAATGATACAGAAACTCAGCACACCCATTGTCATCCACGGGGACTCTTTGGACAATTCGGAGGTGGAAATAATAGACTTTGGAAGGCACAAGCGCCAGCGGGTTTCTTCAGGTATCTCACCCTGCTCGCACCACAAGTGCTCTCGCATGGACAATTTGGTTGAAGAAGCTGGGAACTCAAGTCATCCTCACCCGGGAATTGCCCCAACAGTCACTAGCGCTTGTGCGCTAGGCCAAAAGCAACCCCCCACTCACCATACAAACACTCGAAAATTGTTTGAATCCGGGTTCATGTCATTGAAATCAAGTGTTGATACCTTGAAGCTTCTGAAAAATTGCAACATTATGATCAAGGCAATGTTGCCGGAGTTGATGTCCCATTTCAATGTTGTAGGACAGGTAATATTGAATATTGTCAATCACAAGGAATCAAAACCACAGCTTGTTTCAAAAGCCATACTGATTGCTTCATCATCTCAGATGAATCCTACGGAGTATCAAACAATGGTGGCCAACTTGCTGAAGGAGGGGTGGGGAGAAATCAAGAAAGCACAGAAATGGTTGCTTGATTCCAATAACCAATCAATTATCTGTGCTAAGGCTAGTGTTCATTCAATGACGGAATGGAGGGGCCTGTGCTTCGACCTATCAAACATACTGGAGGATGGTGGGGTGAAAATGGCAAAAAAAACAGATCCAATAAAAGTTGGTAGAGTGGCTGGCAGATACAAACAGTAAAAGTAGGTTTGGATTACTCGTAATAGAATTTGGAATATTTGTAGAAGCATATGAAATGTTTGGAATACAGGTAGAATAATCTTGAATGGTGGTCAAATGGCATAGGAGCATGAATTGAAGTTGAATAATAGTCAATGCAAGTAAGGTAACAAGCCGTGTGGGTAGCGATCCAAGTTGTACAATAGCTAAATGGTGCAAAAGGGGTTGGGTGATTGTTGTGCGGGGCAGCAAGTAGCACACATGGTGATGTTATATAGTCTAGTATAGCGCTGTACTTGTAGTTTTTTCTGTGTCTCCCTTGTAGCTTACTTGGTGTCTCCCTATTTGTGGGGTAGATCCTGCTAGCGCAGATCTATTGAAAATAAATTCTTGAATTTCAAATGTTGTTCTTAATTTGTTTATTTCATTTTTGGTGTTGGTTGTGTTATGTCTAGCAGACGTCAGGCCTCTAGACATATGACACATTGACATATCTCGACGTCGTGTCTCTCTTTATTTCATCTCATTGTCATTCTATTCTCTCATGTACTCCGCACAGCATGTATATAAACGCATGTACTTAAACCATTCTTAGTATGCTTATGCAATTAATAAGTTATTTTCTCCTCGCATAGCTCTTTAGGTTGTGGCAATCTTTATGGCTCATCTTACATATTTTATTTGTAAAAATGGTCTTGACGACCAAAAATTATGTACATGATTTCAGATTTTTGGGACTTTCCTACATAGTTACCGCGTTATGATTCATGTACGCGTCTGGCATCCTCTCTCATTCAGAAGGCTTGGAACCCAAACCCGGAACAAGCAAATTCTAATGTCACCCGAGTCAATCACTGTCGCTTTACTTAACGAATGAAGAAGCCACTAGGCAAGAGGTAATAGTTTTTTTCGAACCGGTGATGTGCTCTTCTTATGATGCTGTGTCACAATTCATATAGTATGATGGCCCCCACAACTGGTGCACTGCGGACGATTGAGGGGCGGTGCAGCTGGTTGCCTCTCCTTCGACCATTTTGTATCTGCGGAGAACGAATCTATCAACGAGTCCAAAGTAGGGGTGTTAATACTACTATGTTGAAATGTGAAAGCGAAGCTTATGACATTCTGGCAACCTTGAAGCTGGTGGAAGGAATTCTCCCAGAGCGCGATGTTTGGCGGCTATTAAAATCGATTGATAAAATTGGTGGGATGCTCAGAACTCAAGACTCATTGTCACTTAAACCCGGACAATGCATCTTCCAGAAGATCAAGCGGACGCTCGCTGATTCACCTCTCTGCATCCAGATTTCTCCTGTATGGGGCACAGTAGCATCTGGGTTTCTCAAGCAGCAAGAAAACATGCTGAATCAAGACAAACGTAGAGACCCTGATCAGCACAGCCATATATTTCAAAATTGGGGATTAACCATAATCTTTCAACTCAACTGGACCATAACTTTTGGATGATGAAGATATTTTTTTGGTATTTTGATACAACAAAACAATCAATACTTTGCTCACTCGCATAAATTTATAACATTTGAAATATAAAATTTAGGTGTTAATTTTAAGTACTTAACTCGCAAATAAGTATAAAAAATATATTTTATAATAAATTGAGAATCTAAGTTAACTACTGGTGATTAGGGTCCTATAGACTACCAGACACAAACTACTGAAATCTTCCATCCACTTAATAAACTTAATCTTAATTTAATACTTGTTGATTTATTAAAGGAACTATTGACTTAATGAATCTAATCAGTTAGAATAAAAAAGGTAACATTTGAGAGTCATAAGAATTTGATGCCACAGTTATGGTTAGTTAACTTAGTCTTGTTCACTTTCAGGCCACGAGATTTTTATTTTGCTTAAGCCTTGGTTAGGGAGCATCCTGGAATAATGATAAACATATACATGGTTGGTTTCCAATGTCAAATACAACACTTTGGAGAAGACTTAAAAATACATGATACCTGTCTCATCCATGTTACCAAAAAAAAATTTCCCCAAAAATAGTATGGGCTACTGCACGTGAGGGACTTGTGGGTTCAGCCTGTACTTCCCTATTCACCAAACTGTTGGACCAACCTTTGATGAACTAACATGGAGGCAACTGTACACATGCTTTCGGAACGGTGCATACCATTAGTTTGATACATGGTGCCTGTAGTGCATCCTCCACATTGGTGCACATAGTGAATGTCATTAAGGTAGGTGCTGACAAATAGTGCAAAATAGGTTAAGGAACATTGGTGCACATAGTGAATGTCATTAAGGTAGGTGCTGACAAATAGTGCAAAATAGGTTAAGGAGTAGGAATTCAGGGGTAAGCTCAATGTGTGAGCCTCCACGTCTGCAATAACATTTCCACTTTTTCTGCTCCTTAGGACTGTTTTCTCACTTCTATCATTTTCTGTTGTGTTGATTATTATTCCCTCCATTATTTTGCATGTTATTTATGTTGTCAACTATTTTGTGTCAGTGGGCCCTTCAATTCAGCTGACAAAGTTTGCAAAGAACTTCTCTGAAAATATGTACAATTCATGCGGAAATGGCCAAGTCTACTTGACATATGCACAACTTTTTGAACACATAACAAGTCCTGTAGCATACATGCAATAGAAAATAAGAAAAGAAAGTATCAACACTATCAGCAAATTTACATCAATGTAACTATATTTTTCTTTTATAATCCAATTTAGTTTTATATAATTTATAGTCACAAAAAAATTGTAATTCTGTTTTACTCTGCGTATGTTTCAAATTAAAAATGGAATAATCAGAAATCAAAGAATAATAACAATTTTTCGCCCAATCTTTTCTTGTGAGTCAACTTAAAATGTCACAACACTGTAGCCTTCAGATCCACTGTTATAGAAATAACAAATCCAGATTGATCTAAAAAGTATATTTGAAATCAGGGTGTTTATCACCTAATTCTATCCATGCTTTTTGACAAACACTCCTTGAGCTCGTCTTTGAATCATCAAATTCATCGTGCTTGGGATAGTTTCGTAGTATCTTTTCCCGGTTACGAGTTTTATATTTGTTTGCGGCATTTAACCAAATCAAATTTGCTGTTGCCACTAGTATCATACCAACGCAACTGATCCCAACCATAATATCAACAAACTGCAATCAAATCATCCTCTATACTCATTTAAATCGAGGCTCACAAAGAAAGGTTAATTAGTGTTCCAGTGTGATATTGGGGTTTCTCCGATTCGGGAAAAATCTTTGAAAAATCAAGTATCAGCTGAGAGTTGGGCAGGTATAAAAATACAGAAAAGTTCCACAACACACCCAAGTGCTTAATATTCCACCACAGTTACCTGACATAGTCCCTAGTGCAATCGCAGAAGCTCTCCTGTAGTGTGACTGACTGTTGTTAGATAGCCATGCGCCTAATGCCGGACCTATTGCGTAGACTCCAGAAACCGAGAGGAACAATGAGCCGTATTTTAAAGAAGTCATAGTTGTATCCGCAACGTGAAATAGTAAAAATCCCATCATCTAGAAGAGTCCAAGTTTCACGCGTCATTACAATTGATACATTTTGTTATTCAACTTGAATCTTGAACTTACTCCCAACATTGCGCATGCGCATGTTACTGCACCTCTTCCTAAATACTTATCCGAAACGAAGGCTGCCAAAATCGTTACTAGAAAAAAATCCATCAGTTGGGAATGGTATTGAGATTTGTCAAACTAATGACTTACTACAGAATGAAACTGCGAATGGCGGGACACTCATCAGCTGGCTATGAGAAGCAGAATATCCCAGCTGTAGAAGAAAAGTGATGACCTCATCTATTAGCATCTTCTGTTTGTTCTTTTTATGCTTGTTTTCTTTGTTTTGAAAAGGGAGACAAAACTCACACTGTGAACAACTGATATGGATGGGGAATTACAAATGTTATTTTATTTTAGTATGCAATAATACGGATTCCGAATGGCGAAGGCAAGACATTGAGAGCCATGTAGGGTTCCTTAAGTATCAAACAACTCACTAATAGGTTGAAAGTATGCCAAGCTGAATATTGTAGTCCCGGACATGAAGTTTGCAACACAGCTCAATATGACGTGAGGACTTTTCAGCGCTGCGGTCAACTCGCTCATGGTAAAGCGCTCTGATGCTTCGTCTACCAGAGGAGACTCATCGATTAGTCGTGCTTTTAAAATACTTTAAACAGGATGAGCTTGCTGCTTATGAACACCGAAATAAAGTTAATTTAAAAAAAATTTATATACTTTTTTTCCTTGAGATTCAAAAATTTACTGTCCCCTATTGATGCCGGAAAGATGAAAAACGATGTTAGGCCCCAGAGAACCGTTAATAATCCTTCGATCTAACAAAATGGAAGATACCAGGGTTGATTTTTTTCAAAATTGAAAACAACGATTTGGTGATAGAATCCTTTCTCAAAAAGAGTCAAACTAACAATGAAAATCCAAGCCCAACCAGGCCGGTTGCCTTTACCATCTAATTTTATGAAGGCATAAGCCAGCAGGCCAGAAAGAGCGCCTGACAATGAGGCCGCCGAGAAAAATATAGCTATTCGAAGCTGCAACTCGCGCCTGGCATGATTGTGATGGAGTTGACACATCATATATAAATGGATTTTTGAGTTGAATCGCTTGAAGAGGCTGACCACGTTTAGAAAGATAGAAGGTATGTACTTACCGCTTGTAAAAAGAGGAAAGATATAATATGATTCCCTGCGGTACACGAATAAAGTGAAATAAATCATTTGCTTTATATTTCCGCGCAAGTCATACCTATTTCGATTCAGCAAGGTGGTCAGGTTGTACTCACGGGATACATCCCGCCTGAAGAAGAGAAATAAGTGTTCAGTAAGTTAGACAATCTGAGTATCGATACGCGGGAGACCAACCTTCCACTAGACCGAGGAAAAATCTGTAGTTAAATTTAATCAGAAGACTTTTCATTAATCAGCAAGTCAGAGACTGCCGAAAGATCACTTAATCTTACCGAGCTGCAAGCAATCCAGGATAACTTTCCACAAAACCTTCCATGGTGGTGATCAAACCCCAAACTGTGACAATGATTGGTAAAAAGTAATTGGCTCCAATTTTCTTGAGTACTAGGTTGGCTGGAATTTCGGCCAGCTAAAAATAATACTCTACGTTAATTATAATGTATCGCCATGATTTGGCTATTTTATGAAACTAATCTTACAATGTAAGGACTGGATCGAATTAAAGATTCACGAAAATTGAAAATAAAGAACACCGCAATCAGGCAACTTCTTGTAATTATACTGCATATTTTTAATGCTTAGAGATCGTAGACTCTGGAATCATTCTTGCTTTGGGACGCAAAACAAGAGACACTGCAGGGCGAAAAAAAAACTTACATGTAAGTAATTGTCAATGCCAAAGAGTAATCGTGATCAGACAATTTTAGGTCGGTTTGAAGACCTATCAAAGATAGCGATAAACAATTTTTAGAACAAATTAAAGCCAATCATCCATGTGAACGTTTGACCTACCAGCAAGTCGGGCATTACCTAAACATGACAAGAGTGTTAGCTTCAAGGCTAGCATTTTCATCTTGACCACTTAACATTGCTCGCAGCTTCACAATTTAACTTACCGAAATTAGATCGATCCAAAAAGCTTAACAAGTAAAACATTGATACGATGGGTATGATCCTGAAGGAATTATAGAAAATCAATTACTTCCACTCTTTCCTGTAATCCAGCCTTGAAGAAATCAGAATGAAAAAATCAACCGCTCAACGTTAAATCAAGTTTCCATAATGCTCTTCTTTCGAGTTTCTTTTGATCTTCCTGCGATCATCAAATTTTTAGGGGTCAATTCGAAAACAACTACCAGGAAAAATCACCAAACACAATTGGATGAATGGCGCCTTCTCACTTTGCTGCTTGTAATCACATCGGGGAGCCAAGTCTTTGTGTCCAAGACAAGTTCGTTCGGATCTACTTCCAATTTATGATTGGACTTGGTTAGGAGCATTTGAGCCATCTTCTTGCACCTATTTGGGGGAACGGAAGAAAAATGGGACCAGTTTAAATCGTTTATAAGATCATGTATGCCTGCCAAAAATCGTCACCATGACCAATTCAAGCCCAGTCTGTAGCTTCTGTCGGCCATTGGAAATCCGAGTGGCCAGATTTCCAGATGTTCAACATGCCCAAGGAGAGTCTAACCCATAGGCTATTGTGATGAATCTCCCATGGTGGGCGGTACATCAAATTATAATGCGTCCTTAGCGACAAGACGTGGCGTAAGAATTGATCATTGCACATGTCACCAGATGAATCGTCCACAGCCTACAGGTATGTGCATATTTATATAGGAGCATAATCTTGGCATTCTATTGTAACGGTTTTTCGGGTGACCGGAATGGCCCCGGTCCATCTTAGCGGCTGAAATCCTTGAAACCCTGCCAAGTGCACTAAAAATAAAAAAATTTAATACAAAATGGCAGCAAGTAAAGCCAAACTTGCTCAGCGGAACGGAGGCGCAATGAATCAATGAAATTGAACGAAATCGGATTGACTCCACCTGTTGAATCCGGTAGAAAAAATGGGACAACCTTGATTGAAGACAAAAATGGTTCCTCAAGAACATTCTTTTAAAGAAATTGATCAATCCGATAACACCACTCCTGACTTTTTGGCTAGCAAGACTCAAGATCATGAAGATGAGCTTTCTATGTATCAAGAAGATGAAATGGAATAATTCAACCAAAAAAACAATTCAGTTCAATTCATGCAAGATGTAATTGACTGCAGCACTTCCAATGATGACAGAATGTTTGTATTCAATGATGATGATCCTTCCGAATCACTCTGGCCAATTTTTTATGGGAATGAATCACCTTTCTCTACATTCACTGTTGTTGAAATTTCAGTCTTGTATAGTGACTGCAACATGTCTTAGTTTTGAGATCCTCAAGTCAATTTAGTAGTTTTATAATATATTAGTTACATATTATAATAAAGTCCACTTTAAGATAGTTTCTTAGATATATGAAGTAGTTTCTAGTTGAAATTGGTTCAAGTTTAGTTAGATCATGTTAGTTACATGTTTTAATTCTTGTTAGTTTTTGAGATAGTTTCTCATCAAGTTAGTGCTTCTAGTTGAAGCAGTGTTTAGTCCAGTTATAGTAGTACTTCTAGTTGAAGTCAAGTTATGTTATGAGGTAGTTCCTCAAAGTTGTTGTTATCTTCTAGTTGAAGACTAATTTGTCTGGTGTTCTATTTTGCATATGTTTGCATAATTATCTTGTAAACCACAAGTATGGCTGATTTTGTTTCACTATAAGTTTAGTGATTAAATCAAAGTAATTAATCATTGGTTCATCTTAATCTTTCTCCCAAGTCCCTTCTGGGAATAAGTCCAATCAGTTATGCTTTAACTATAAAAGTAAAAACCCTTCATCCTTGAATTACATCATCAGCCCAGTCAGCAGAGCATTCAGCTCTTACCGCGCAAAAATTCTTCAACTGTTTGTTGTTGTTTGAAATCTTTGATTCCAGAAAATATTACAGGACAAACAAAGTATGACAGAAAGAAGGTACACAATAAAGCTCTTGGGAAGAACAACAATAAAAAGAAGGAACCATTATTTGAGGATCCTTGTTCCATCATTGCTAATCTTCAAGAATCCAAAAAAAACTGTGATGGGAATATATCTTAAAAGGTCTCAAGTCACCAACTACTGAAGCAGTACTTGCCAACACTCAGTCTTCCCTTTGAAGCCTTCCAACCTTAACCAAGAATCCATATGAAGCTAGAAGTGGATTGTATCTTCCAAGTTCAATTGCAAAGCAAGCTTGCTAACCACAAATTGATGTCCTACAAGAAACAAGTGAAGAAAAAATTTCACAGATCAATCCTTGACAATTTGGATCTCCAAAAATAACTTTAAACTTGGGCTGCTTCAGAAAATCCAAGAACAGTGAGAATTGACTCTTTGATCAATCACACTACACACAAACTGCTAAAATAAATTATTCTTCTTTTACTTTAGGTCAACCCGCTTTCATTCAGAGAACATGTTGATTCAACTCTCCTCCCTCAATTTTCAATTCATAAACCCATCATCTGTCAAGCTGAAACCCAGTGGATGATCAAGCTTGGGTTCAGGCCAAGTGAATATAAAAAATATCTCTACTTTGATGGACATGAACATCCCAATGTTTTTGAATCCAGAAAAAAAAAAAAAAATTGATGATGACACAACACTCAAAAAATGCTCACAGATGTATGGAGGTGATAAGCTTGACATTCTAGGTGAATTAGATCCTGATATTTTAGGTAAGAATAGATAAAGATTATTTACCTTTATGAATAATCAAATTTTCATGCAAAAGAGACCCAAATCAACTTGGCTTCTAGTGACAACTACTGAGATCTTCTCAAAGAACATTTGTAATTCACATTTCTGATTTCATACTAACAACTACTGGCTGTCTCAATCTCTTGCCCAGTCAATTTGAACAATTTATATTGGATAGAAGTAAAAATAAACCAGAATCACCCAATGGTGCCACCATAATAGGGGGTTTCAGAGTTGAGTGCAAACCATTTTTCAGGTTGGCATATCTCAGCAGTGGAGTGACTTGCATGAAAATTTTGCATGTTGGTCTTCAAGAAATTTCTTGAAGATCAATCTTCAAGAATTGGCAAGTCATTTTTGCAAGCCCTTCCATGACATGCAAAGACATGCAAACAAACTTGCACTCAACTCTGAAACCCCCTAATATATGCTGGTTCAAATTGTCAAAATATCAGAATAATATTATACTACTTAGAATAATATTATATTACTTTTATATAGGGGGTCGGTTTTCACACCACCCAAATCCTGCCTTGCACCGCCTTTTGACGTCAGGAGGATGTCGAGTTTTATTGCATTTTTTAAATATTTTTAAAAAATACTTCTAATGGTCCTAAAGCTACCAAATTTTTTTGAAAACCTCCTGAGCCCCCCTGCCACATATTCTGAGCTTTTTAGCTCAAAAAAAAAACATGGAAGTACTCCTTATTTAGGGGGTACACTAAATAAAAAAAAAAATAAAAAAAATGGTTTACACGGAAAATATGGGCTAAAAATTTGATCACATGTATTTCCACACTATTAAAATGTGGGATAAAAATTTTATCCACGGGGAAGCAAAAAAAGTCACTTTAACGTTTACTTTTGCAAAAACAGGTGCATGTATCAAAAATTTTACAAAAGTAAACGTAAAAGTGATTTTTTTTGCTCCCCCGTGGATAAAAAATTTATCCCACATTTCAA
>JNCO01007029.1:0-12371 GCA_000785685.1 Uromyces viciae-fabae | reverse complement strand
ATTGCGCACAAGTCATGTAAGTAAAAATGAAATACAAAATTTCTACTATTAAGTTTAAGTAAATAGATACATAATCTGTTCTTGTTGTGTGACAAAATAATTTGAAAAAGATAAAAGAAAATAAGAATAAAAAAAAATAAAAGAAAAAGGATAGTTGATTATTTTAAAAGTAAACATTGTTCATTTAATCAAAAATGGCATTCAGAGTAATTTATATAATATATAGTTATTTTTATAATTTTTATTGCTAATTCTAAAAGATTAATATAAGATTCTCTCTTTTTTTTTTTTAAAAGAATAATAAAAAATGTATATAAAAAATATGATTATTTTTTTTTTTTAAATATAAAGGAATTTTATGTATAAGTATATATTTTAATTTTTAATTGAATTATTTTCACTTGAGAATAGAAAAATAAAAGGAGACTAGGAATTAAGATTAAAATTTTTTTTTTTTTTTTAGAAATATTTGTTTTGTTAATATTTTTAGGATGGAAAATTTTCCTTAAAGGACATATATTTCCTGTAGGTGAGTGTCTAAATTGTAAGTCATCATTATCAAGATGAGAAGAAGTATCTGGATTAATTTTTTTTTGGTGATTTATGCATTTAAAACAAATAATATTATCATTTTCTAAACTATTGCAATCTTTAGAGTTGTGATTTTTACCACACTTGTTGCATAATGGATTATTCTTGCAAAAACTTGCTGTATGTCCAATTTCCAGGCAATTAAAACATTGGGTAGGTGCTTTATTATAATGAGCTGCTTTTAAAAAATTTGATTGATAGAATAATCCACCTTTCTCAACTTGGGAAGCTAGATTTTTATCTTTAAAATTTATCACAATGGAGCCGTGTAATTTGTTTAAAATTTGGGGGTTTCCAAGCCACCTTACATTATCAATAAAAGATTCATCAATATTATTTTCTTGAAGTAAATTTGAAATTTGATTTGAAATATTAAAGTTAGTTGGAATGGAATGAATTATAACAGGAAAAATAATAGGCTTAGTTTTAAGAAGGGGGTCACACAAATGAGACCATTCATGTTTATGGGCAAGAAGCCATTGAGCTTTAAATCTTGAATCAGTGAAAAACTTGAAATCTCCAGAAGGTAGAATTGAAGTTCCTTTTATTGTAATTAAATTATTATCCTCGGTGCGGGCTTGTAGTTGATGTAATATGTCATTTACTTTTTTTGTAATGACATCATTCGTCATTTTATTGAAAGGATTGGTTCCCTGTATCTTTCGAATAACGAACGATACAGGTTTAAAACGATTAATAAAGTGGTTAGTTGGAACAAACGGTAAGCCTCCGGGAACATTCGATACTCCATTCGCGAAACGATTAAGAGCCGAATGATTAGAAGTTTGATCTTGGAAATTTTTTTGCTTTAAAAATTTATTTTGATTATTATGAATATTCTTTTTAACTACTTCACTCCAAATTGGAGGATTTAAATGTATAGCAGGTAAATGATCTTGTTGATATGAAATTTGAGAATCAATATGAATTGGATTATGAATAGAATTTAAGATAGATTTTGAAGGATTAGAAAATGAAGAATTATTATTGTTTTGATTATTATTTTTTTGATTTTTCATTAAAAAGGCAATAGCTTCATCTTGTTTATTAATTTTTTCATCTTGTTGACTAATTTTATCAGCTTGTTTATTCAAATTTTCATCACATGTTTTTTTGAAAGCTTTCATTTGTTTTTGTAAATTAGAAAAGGAATTTTGCTCTTGATCCATGAGTTTAATAAGTTTAGAGTAATCTTCAGCAGAAATAATAAATCCATTTTTTGTCTTTTTAGAGATAGATTTGAGGAGTTCATTGCCTGGGACAGTTTTTAAATTTTGAAATTCATTTATATCAATATTCATATTATTATTGTTGTTTTGAGAAGTGGAATTTGGAAATTTTGAAGAAGAGGAAGAATCCAACATGGAAGAATCCATGTTGGATTTGAGGAAAAAAAAAAAATTGAGAAGATTTTTGTTCTTTTTTTTTATATTTTTTTTCTTATCCTTTTTTTTCTTCTTTTCCTTTCTCTTTTTATTTTTATTTTTTTTGTTCTTTTTTTTCTCCCTTTTTTCTCCTTTTTGTTATTTTTTTTTTCTTCTTTTCTTGTCGAATTTTTTTGTATTTTTTTTACTCTTGTTTCTTTATCTTTTTTAAAGGAAGGATTTTTGCATTTTTTCCTCTTTCTTCTTTTTTTTATTTTTTTTATTTTTTTTATTTTTTTTATTTTTTTTCTTTTTTTTATTTTTTTTCTTTTCTTTCTTTTTTTTCTTTTTTTTATTTTTTTTCTTTTCTTTCGATGAGGAGTGGTGAACTGGTGAGTGGTGATATGACTTTTTAGAGTTTGAAGTTGTGGTAGGACAGAGCTTTTTCTCTTTTTATTTTTATTTTTATTTTTATTTTTCTTTTATTTTTTATTTTTTATTTATTTTTTATTTTTATTTTTATTTTTCTTTTAATTGTTTTTTATTTTTATTTTTCTTCTACTTTCTTTTTTCCTTTCTTTTCTTTTTTTCTTTTCTTTTTTCTTTTTTACCTTTTTTTTTTTTTTTTTTTTTTTTTTTTTTTTTTCTTTTTTTTTCTTTTTTTTCTTTTTTTTCTTTTTTTTCTTTTTTTTCTTTTTTTTCTTTTTTTTTCTCCCTTTTTTTTTCTCCCTTTTTTGCTGGTTCTGTTCCGGCGGCGCATACAATTGCCGTGTGGTGGCTAAATTCAGCCACCACACGGCAATCGGGAGGGCCGCATACAATTTCCGTGCGGTGGCCAAAAATAGCTACCGAACTGCAATTGTATGCGGCCCGCGGTGGCTCAAACCTTATAGAATGAAGGTTTGAAAAAAAAAGCCAAAAACACGGCCATTGCTGTGTTTTGGCAAAAAAATGCCCGTGATTTTACCGTGGGCCATTTTTAATAAAATAATTAATAATTACTTTTAAATATTATAAATGTTATAAATTTAATTGATGATAAAATACTTTGCTGACTGGTTTAATAAAGGAAATGAATGAAGATGGGATTTTTCCTTTTATAGACAAAGTATAACTCATTGAAATTTATTCCCAGGAGGCACTCAGGTGGAAGATTTACATATATGAATGATTGAATGATGTATCTTTGATCACCAAACCTAGAATATAACATAGATCACCACACTTTTGGTTTAAAAGATAATTATGCATAAATATGAAATCAGTAGCACTAGACAAGACTTTTAATTTAATATCTTAAAGCTGTAAGATTACTGGTTTTCATCGACTCTTAAACATATAAGAGTGACTATCACTACTCTTGAACATATAAGAATGAAAGAACTTATCCTAAACATTAGGTTTAATTAACCTATCTTCAAAATAATTCTTTGATTTTAGGTGGAGAGAAAAGCCTTAATTTGAACCCATGGAGTTTCTGAAAATGTGATAGAAATAATGAATCTAGAAGGCAAAGAAAGCCTTAAATTGAATCCATGGAGTTTCTGAAGATGTGATAGAGATAAACAGTGGATAAATCTGATGGATGTCACAAGAGGCAGACAAGTCACCTCAAATTGACATGTTGACAAACGGTGAAAGGTGTGGAATAGGGTTACAGAACGTGGGACGTGTATTGTTATGTCAGACATCATGAGACTGGTGTATTTCCAATGACTTAACAAATACCTATGCATGAAAGATTTTCTCTGAAGGATTGTTGCCACCCAGCCAAAAGGGAAAGCTTATTTTTGGAAAATTTTGTGGCACTGAACTGGTGATCAAGCATGAAATTGTTTCTGAAACTAATTGCAGCTGACCTATCAAAAAATACACCCTGAGTTCCCTTTCAGAATGACCAGGATTGATGCTAAAATTGAGCAATTTGTTTGGTGGGGGGGGGGGGGGGTTGCCTGGTGTGATCAAGAACATGATTGGCGGCATTTGCACCATTAATCCAGACAAGAAGGTCCTTATAATTAATATTTTCAAGTTTCAAAAACACAAGGTCAATATTTGAAAATATGTGTGTCTACTTCAAGTATTTTTTCAACTTGATTTTTTTTTTTTTCCCCCTTTTGAGTTGGATATTTACTGTCCAATTGATTTCATCTCCTTTTCTATTCAATTTTCTGGATGCCATAACCAAACTATTCAAAAGAAAGAAAAATATATCAAACACAAAAATTTATGAAGAATATTAATTTGAATCATATGAGACTACTGCCATTGCAACTTAACTTCTATGCATTGAATTTTTCATACTAGCAGCGTGGCTGTATCAAAGTGATCTTTGATATCAGTGAGAATTGCTTGGAACTTTTTTGTGTGGGTCTGAAAATAAACAATCAAAATAAAATCTTAATTTTTCATTTAAATTTTTTTAATTATTCTTCTAGAGGTGTGTAGTTGCCTGTAGGAATAATTTTAGATTAATTAGTTTGTAGTTGCTTCTAGTCTAAAATTTATTTATAAATATTCCATGTGTAGTTGTGGTTTATTTATCTTTCTATTTCACTCCATGTGCAGTTGTGGAGTGATTTGCTCAGATTAGTCCATTGTCAATGTGTAGTTGTTGGATATGATACTTAGTTTGGTTTTTTTTATTGTCTAGTCATGTGTAGTTTTGACTGACCATAGTTTCTTCTCATATGTAGTTGTGAGAGGATTTTTTTTATAATTATTTTCAATGTCACAAATGTGTGACATATTTACTCTCTTTATTCATTTTAGTTTTCTGATGAAATAAAAATTATTGAGTCAGAGTGTAATTTTCCTTAAACATAAAATTGACCCAGCTCCTCTTTCAATCAAACTTCTCAGCTTCCTCATCACCTTCCACTCATCAAGTCTCTTAAATTAACAATAAATTTTTTTTGAATGTTTATTTAATCTTACCTAATATCTAATATCCAATTACTGATTTAATTAACTTTCAAGTATAATTTTTTTCTGATTCTTCAAGAAATCCATCTAAAATAATATAAATTGAACTTTTCCTTGGTCTTGATGGCGTTCGTTAAACTACTACTCCAGTTGTGCGCGGGTAATTGCTGTGTGTGGCTACCTGCAAAAGGTGACTTTGGTGTGTGGGGTGACATGACACCCCCAACAGGAGCTAACAACGCACCTAAACCACATTTTTGGAGTCCCTGAGGTGAGGGCTCTTCAAATCTATCTTGATCTATCTTGGCCAAGCAATCGGTCAACCAGTTTTTTTTTTTTACTCAGACATCCGGACATATGGCTTTAGGTGACCATAAGACCATACAATTGGCTCTAGACTATAGTTTGAACCCATAGAAATAGCTTTCAAGTTTTTTTTTTTTTTCATTTTGATCTTGGTTCACATTGATAGCAAGGTTAATTCAATCAACAAAACAAATCAAAAAGATGTAGAGTTCATTAAAAAACATTGATGAAAAACAGGAAACAATTAGGAGACAAAGGTGTAATTTCAAATGAACAAAAAGCTATTTTATCATTGTTATCATTAGTCACATTGATAGCGAAGTGAATCTAATCAGAAAAAATGTAAACATATAAAGAGTTCATTGAAAAACCTTGATTAAAAAAATGAAATTGACTGGGAGAGAAAAGTAGAATTCCAAAAGAACAGATTTAGGGTGAAAGAAGAGAGCGAGTTAAGTAGAAAAAAAAAATTGAGTTGAAAGGAAGCAGTTGAGTTGAAAATAATTGATTGAGTTGAAAAGAATTGATTGAGTTGAAAAGAATTGATTGAGTTTAAAATAGGAAAGTGAATCAAGAATGAGTTGAAAAGAGGCAAGCAATTCAAGGGTGAGCTGAGTGAGTGAAAAAAAAAAAAAGACAAGAGCAAATGAAAAAAAAATTGAGTCAAAAAGAAGAGATAAAGGCTTAAAGAAAGGGGTTGTTTCATCAAGTGAGAACATCAATTCTCATTGCAGCCTGTCGAGGGAAACAGCAATGTGAGTGGTATTTCTTCATCAATAAAACACCCTGAGGGCCATTGTAACCTTGTTCATAGACAGATATCTGTCAGTCAATCCAACAGAAATACTTTCTGATGGTGATGACGGGACAGGCCTTACAAATGTTTTTCAAAAAGTACCTTGCAATCAGCAAAGGTTTTTTGCCGATGAGCTTCTTTTATATAAGCTATGGAGGATGCATAAAAATATTTTCAAACAAAAAAGTCAGTGGTGCACTGTCACATTCATCTTGAAGAAAGACATGTTTTGGAATTGTTTTAGAATGCATGCCTGTCTTATTATAAGACCAGAAAAGCTCAATTGGATCAAGTTCACAGTGGAACTTGGGTAAGAATAAGCAAATATGCCCTGCATCTTCAATGATTGTTTGAAGCAAAGGCCGCTTGTTAGCAAAGTCAGATTGAAGCAAGAGGATCATGGACCAGAAACAAGTCCGAGAACCTTTGTTGTGATCATCATGATCAGTGAGCTGTAAGTTAGAGTTTTTTTCAGTTGTTTTTGAAGATATTTCTTCAATTGATTGCCCTTGGTACATGAAGTATCGAGTTGCTTCATCTTGCAGGATAAATTGTTTTGATTTTCAGATAATGTCCTCCTGGATTCCTGAGGCTATCACCAGGGGTGGTTTCTTTTCACTCCCATGCAAGTGACATACCTGATTCTTTGTCTTGATATCTTCTGGAACTCTTCCTGATGTCTAATGATGTGGTTATTGAACTCATGTTGATATCAACCTGAAATCATTAGGAAAGTGACTTGATCAATCACTTCATAATTATTTATATAATAGGGATTCTGGAGGTTCACACGCCACCATTCAATCTAT
The DNA here is from genome assembly GCA_000785685.1 of Uromyces viciae-fabae. Lineage (NCBI taxonomy): Eukaryota > Fungi > Basidiomycota > Pucciniomycetes > Pucciniales > Pucciniaceae > Uromyces > Uromyces viciae-fabae. Next base: position 5,580 of record JNCO01007029.1, on the reverse strand, counting down.
TGGTTATATTCAGGGTTTCCCCCTACTTCCAACAAAACATGTGCCACAAAGTCAGTTTATTAAAATTACAATGAAGCACTTCCCAAGGCTACAATTTTATCTTGGTTTCACCTTGGGGAAAAAAATTTACTACAAAGTTTTCATCATATTCCCAGAGTGGTTATGCAATAAAACGTGTCAATTCAAATTGAATTGAACCATCACCCAAAACATATAAATTTTCTTTCCATTGTTACGTCAATTTTTCTTAATTTTTTTCCTCCAGTATATTCTCTCCTAAATAATGTATGCACTTGTAATACTCCATTTTGGGTGGGTTTTTTGTCTGTCATCTGCCATAGAGTTAGTTCTCTTCTCTCTCAACACACCCCTATTGCTCTTACATAAAATAAGTTGAAAGTTTCAGCTTATGTGATGGTTGAGATACTTTTTCTTAATCAATCAAAAATCAGGATGTGGAGGGTCTCTTTCCTATTTAAGTGATTACTCATCAAAAGGTAACATCTGAGTGGTTGTTTTGTTCCGCTGAGCTCCTCTCTCCCAAAGACCATGAAATTTACTATGACAGTGTATGAGTCAAAATTATAAATAGTCAATCAGTTCATCCCAGACAACATAGAAAGATGGGTATGCTCAAAAACTTTACAATAATACTATCATTTAAAGTGTTTAGAAACAATAAAGTTCTGCAATCATTTAAACTCAACCAGTCTGATCAAAGACAAGCATGCTTATGTTTGTTTTCTCAAATGTTCAATGAACTAAAGAAAACATGTAGGGCAAATTTGTGACTTGTGTGGCAACTAATTTCTAATATAAATTGCTCATAAGAATAAACTTCAACAATTTATTATCAACGAAATCATAGGCAAGTAGGAACTACTATCAAAAAAAATTAAATTTTATTCTTGTGATCAAATTGAGGAATTCCCAATTTGGGAAACACATTTTGATTTGTTGCATCAAGACCATAACATTTTAAACTGTTTACTTCATACAGCGTAGTATTTATTGTGAGTACTAATTTGTATGGCTATGTCAGTATTATTTGCAAGGATCTAGTCATATGGCTCAAAAGCGCAACTCGATAAATCTAACTTTAGCAAACCCAATGAATGCTATCACTGGAATCAAGGGGAATCTGTGTGCAGCATAGTCAGTCCCTGAAATCTTGTGACCACAAATTAAGGGAAGTATTGCACATATTTCATATATTACTGTTCAGGCTTAAGCTTGAATAATTAATTGTTGTTATCTTTCAGGAAATATCTAACAATTAATTTCTCATCTTTTATCTGTAATGCAAAAGAGATGTTAATCATTTAATTTGACTAGGGATAATATTGGTGGTGCATGCACCACCAATCTGCACCCACTGACCTACCTCCCAGCCTACCGCTGGGAGTTGTGCTACACCCAGGTTGGAATTCTCCCATCATTAAATTTTGTGCATATTAAAACTCTAAACTTGCATTTTTCTTTTCTCTTTAATTAATTGAATTTTATTCGCACTGGAGTTAGACCCTCTTTGGCCCTTAAAAGGCCATTATAGACAATGCAGATTAATATAAAATCATACAATCAAAAAAATCTTGTAAGCCATGTTCCATCCCAAAAAAGTAATAAACTCACAACACAATGAGCAATCAACATGAAAAATTTACTTTATATAGGATAATTTTTAGGAGATAAAATGAATTATTCAAAAAAAAAAAAATTATCAAAAGATCTCTGAATCTGTTTATTCTTTTTTGAAGGGCAGATTCTTTTAATCAACTATCAAATATACCACTTTAGGGAGTAAGATGGGTCTTGTTTTTACACTATTCAAAGCTTGCATCTGGTCCATTATTGTATAAAATCAAAGAGAATCTGAAGATCAACACTCTTCCTCAAAATTTCAAATTTACTCACAATTTCCTGTAAGCATAGAAACTAATTTGAACATAACCAACGTATTGGCTCAAAATTTCTGACTGAAAACTAAAATAAATCAAAATTAAATATATAACATAATTTATTAATCCATACATTACCACAGGAATCCTTCCTGAATTACAAACTCAAATTGAAGTAGGGCTTTATTAAAATAGATTCATATGAAGAAACAAAAAGACAGATAAAAAAATGACCCCAAAATAGTTGAAGATATTGAGAAAGAAATTTATTTCAGTTCTCTTCCTCCAATTCACTTTTGATTCATTCTATTTCTAAAATAAATTTCTATTACTAAAACTTTTGTTGAATTACATAAATAAAAGCAAAAATGGTATTTCCAAATTTATAATATTTGAATATTTAATATTAATAAGAAAATGAATAAAAGAATATAATTTATACATAATAGATATTTTAATAATTTAATTATAAATAATAGGGGGTATCAAAGTTAGGAAATCTGCCATTTTTTTTTGACCAAATCTGCCATTATTAATGGCGAATTTGTGAAATACACCTACTGGCCCAGGTTAGGTGTATTTCAAAAATGGAAAATGGCGGATTTCATGATTGAAATCTGCCATTTCTCATCTTCTGAACCCCTTTGAGAATTCACTCCTCTTTTTTTGTTTTTTACCTTGCTTGCATCATCAACTCAACACACCATACCTAAAACTCAACCAAAAACCAACTCACAAGATCAAACCAAAACCACTCACAAGATCATTACAACCAAGCAAGTTCTTTATAGGGATGACTCTGCTTTGTATTTCAACTTGAAAACTATTTCTTATAAATCAATCACTATCTTCAAAAAAAACAAACATCTAACTACAACCCCCCAGGTAAAACAAGTGATTCTCTACTTTTCACTCACCACTCACCTCACATTGACATTTTTTCTTTCTTTAACAAACTCATCAAAATTCAAGTTGTCAGGTCCAACAGGTTTTTCCTCTCCAATTTTCACTCAGCACTCACCTCACATTGAATTTTTTTATTCTTTTAAAAAAACTCATGAAAATCCAACTTGCCAGGTCTAACGAGCAAGTTGGTTTCTTCCTCTCCACTTTTCACTCAACACTCACCTCACGTCAATATACCCTAGGTCAGAAAGGTGAGTTTTTTTTTCGCCGCATTTCACTTTCCACTCACCTCACTTTTCCTTTTTTTTTTTTTACAAAAAAAAACTAAGTTGCCAGGTCTAACAAGTATCACAATTATAGACAACTTTAAATGATTCGATCTCAGCCAATATTCATTTGAGCGCAAAACATTGGCTAACCAAGCTGTAGCCCACAATCTCAGATTTCTTTTGAGATAAAAATGGTGGTGATTGGTTTTTTAGTTTGGGAGATTTGTATGCTTAAAGGTTTACTAAAATTTATCATACTTTAATTTAACAATTTTTATATTTTACTTTGTTTTCTCCATTTAAGTTTAAAAATCCCCTCTTCCATCATCCATTTCCCTCTTCCAAAACTACTTTAACTCTCCCAGTTTTGTACATGGAGGGCTCTATTGGGCAAACAGTTCTCCAGAACCCTTCATGTTCACCTAGTGAAAACCTTCTTTTCCATAGAAAAGAATAAAACAATCTGATCATTCTTATTCAACAATCCACCTTCTCTGCCTTCTGTTCACAAAACAAAAAAAAATAAATTTTACAAAAAAAAAAATGATTTTTAAACAAGATTTTTTTTTCAATTGGATCAATCAGAATAAAAAAAAGAAGGCATCACATGAATTGATGATTCATGAATATTTTCAAAAAATTAATAAATCATGAATGATTTGTTTGTGATAAAATAAATAATTTGAAAAAAGAAATGAAGAAACTGACTTTGCTTTTGAAAATTGGGTGTTCATACTTCCATTTTCCAAATACACAATTTGGATCAAGCTCATGTGGAGGATTAAAGCACAAGCAATACCATTGGGACGCTTTCCATTAGGTGGCTCATTGATAAATTCAGTTCTACTTGCAAAATTTGTTGAACCATTTTTATTTTTATTTTTTCTACAATTTTTATTTTTTAAGAAAGGAATAGTTTCTTTAGATGAAGAGATATGAAATGACAAGAAGAGACAAATGCAATCACCATTGGTTCAACTGGCTTTGGAGGTTCACGCCAAGGGAGAAAAGTGAGAGAAAATGATTTTGAGTATGAAATGAGTGGTCTGCCAAAAGCATTTGCCACAACATCACCCAATGGTGGAATGCGTAACCAAATCTTCATGGGCGCTGTTTTAGCATCATTCAATATATTTTCAAGAATAAATTCAATTGATTCTTCACAATGAGTATCCTCCCGTAATTGCTTATAAAATTGTGCATGTTTTTCAATCTCAACTTTGCATTTCCGTGTGATGTTCATAAAATCCCCTTCTCCTAATTGATTTGCAATTGCATGATAACCACAATGACCGTCGCTGGGGGGATCATACACTGAGGAAATAAATCAAACAATACAATTAGGTGATTCAGAGAAATAAGGAATTGACTTGGATAATCTTATTGGCCGCATTTTCTTGGGATTGTTTTAAACAGGAACAGCTGGAGTGGATTGATTTTGTGGAGAAAATTTTGCTTCTCCACATGAGAACTGATGCAGATCTACAGGAGAATCTTTGATGGACTTGGTATCTGATCTGTAAATTTTTGAAATAGAAGGTGAGCGGACATTTGGAGTGGGGGTTCAATGGGCTGAAGTGGATTTTGAAACATATGAAGGGGAATTTAAATTTTCTAGAGCCTGTTGTTTCTTTCAAATTTCTGCATCAACTGAAAAAGAAGAAATGGTGTCATAGGAAATTGAACGTGAATGATATGAACTTGGGGAAGGATTCGAAATCATTGCTTCTCTTCTCTTCAATTCTTCTTGGATATTGTAATTCTTAATTCTTTCAGCCCTTTCTGACTCCATTCTTTTATCAAATTGTTTCTCAGCAATTTCAAACCAACTGGGCTCTCTCTTGGTTGATTTGGAAGATCCTCCTTGATCAATTGAAGGTCTGCTACGTGTACGCTCCAAAGGTTCAGGTTCATTAATCTTTTTCAAATTATAAGACACTTGACCCTTCATAATTTGCTCAAAATCATCCATCAGTTGCAATTGTTTTTGTGGTGGAAAGTTCATAAACTGATTTGAAAATGCTTTGAATCTTTCAGTGCTTTGCTTGAAAAGGGGTGAGGCACCAGTGATATCCACAGATGGGTCATGTTTCAGATTCTATTGGGGGTGAACATCCGATGATTGCAGGTAGCCCGCCTCATTAATGATTTTTCTCAAGCAATGGCTACATGGTATGCCCATGGATTTCCAAAACGTGCCAGTACAATTGTTCAAAAAAGATTCTTCAATTTTGTCAAACTCTTTCTTGCACAAAATGAGGGCATGATGTGATATTCTTCTGAAAAAATACTCAAACACAGGCTTAAAGTTGTTCAGCGCTTTCATTGAATCAGACGCAATGCGTGTTTCAATTTCAATTGTTTGGTTATCCAACACATGAGATATCTTTAAGTGAAATCTGTGTATATTGTTTTGAGAAGATTCAAGATATTAAAATAAAATAAAAATAAAAATAAAAATAAAAATAAAAATAAAAATAAAAATAAAAATAAAAATAAAAATAAAA
>JNCO01007028.1:0-12469 GCA_000785685.1 Uromyces viciae-fabae | reverse complement strand
TATTTTTATTTTTATTTTTATTTTTATTTTTATTTTTATTTTTATTTTTATTTTTATTTTTATTTTTATTATTATCTTCATTTCACATATCTATCAATTTCCTTTCACAAATTCCTTCCACATCATCAATTCTCCATTTTTATCTTGTTTTTCTCATCAGCTCAATCTCTCATACAAGGAATCAGGTGAAATAGCTCTAACTAGTAGCAATCTTGTTCTTGTACCTCACTTGTCTTTTCTATCTAGCTGGCCCTTAGTCTTCTTAGCTAGTTTGCTACCCTTTTTAGTCCAATAAATCAACACATTTAAAAGTTACAATAAGTATAAAAAAAAAAACATGCTATGCTTTGTTTTGAACACCAAAATTTTCAGCCACCCTTTGAACCATTTATTCCAAGTACACACCAGTGTGGCTGTGAGATAATTTGATAAAATCAAGAGTCATACATTGCAGTATATTTTTGGTATCTCCCTCCTTGAAAAGCCAACAGATGACAGTGCCTAGAATTTTGAAGCCATTTGGGGATTTTCGCACATCAACTCCAAGATACATTCCCCCACTGCTGTTCTGTGGGGAGAAGAAATAATCGGTAAAAAAACAACAGCCATGATTAAAAGGTGTATCCTCATGTTTAACTCAAGCTTGAAGTTTTCCGGTACAGTGGTTAACAAGACATGGATCACCCACAAGATGCTACTTCTATTGGGTGAGAGCTTGAGGATGGTAGGGTGTAAGATCTTTTTAAGAATTTTGGCTTCCAAAGCAGAGAATATTTGTGCAGACTCTGAAGACCAAAATATAGCACATTTTGAGTTGTTGTTTTTTTATGAATTCTAGAGTAAGAAATATTTCAATGATTAAGAAATATTGAAAGAGGAGAAAGGGAAAATTTTTAATTAAGAAAAATTTAGGCTCAAACTCAATAATTTTAATTCATAAAAAGTAAAAGTATAAAAAGAGAAGATTACATGACACACAACTGTGACATGTCTAACTAATAAAACTAACATGTTTATTAATGAGAGCTACATCATCTGAGACACTATAAATCAGGATTAAAATATTCTAATGTAACTAACTACCATGAGTTCCAAAAGGTAAATAAATAAACCATTAATGTAACTAGCCAACATGAATTACATTAAATAAAGAAAACACTAATGCAACTAGCTAAAATTAATTAAATTAGATAAATAAATAATATCATAAGACTACCAATTTATGGTTTTGAGGAAGATACTTATTTATTCATTATTCATATAGATAAACATAAATAAATATAGATAGTATTCAAAGACAGAAGTGAGGATGAAAGAAAAATTTCTGTAGAAAAACAAAATGACTAACCTGTAAAATCAGGGTGGTAATTAGCCAACTGAGAAAAGAGGAAAAGGTAGGAAGAGCTCACATTGTGGGCATCAATCTTTCCAGTTACCATGATTCCTATTGAGGCAAGAGTCTGCACTTACTCCTTATCTTGGTTTTTATTGAGAAAGCTGGCTGCATGCTTGAGGCGGTTTCTGCAGGACAGGCTGTTAATTGGGTGATTGATCTTGATGCCATACCTGAAATTTTGCACAGCAATAAATGAATAAACAACATAAAAAAAATAAAATAAAGTGAATTACTCACAGGTTACAGGGGTATGCTATCATTCTCTGGCCATGCTTGTTGAGTTTATTAGATATCTCAGGGACGTTGTAAAATGAGTAACTGGAATTAACTGCTTTTGGGACAATCTTTTGTGCCCTTCCTGTGGTTGGATGAAGTGAATCAGCAAGTTAATGAGCAAAAAGGAATAAAAGATAGGATACTGATAAAGCTCCTCTTGATTGGTTGTTTGGGATGGTACAGCACATCCACTGGTCAACAGGTCTCCGGTGCCAACCTCAATTTCTGATTATTCATGGACTTGCGATGTTGGTATGGCTAAATGACCCCTGGCTGATGGGCTGGTAGGAGGTGGGATGGAACGGGTGACAGAACTGGAGGGTGATTGATTTCAGTGTTTTTTTTTTTGTGGATGGTAGTTCATGGCAACAAATGGGAAAGAGAATATGGAGAGGATGTGACTGGTAGCAGAATTGGGAAGCTGGACAGATCATGAGGATCAAGAATAAAGCTCTAAAATGAATAATTTAATGATCTGTAACCCAATGAATCCCTGTTATTGATGTAGCTGCATTAGCTGGAGGTTGTTTCACAAGTTTAAATCATAACACAAGCTTCTTAAAAGATAATACTAAAATCAATGATTTTCCCAAATTGAGAAAACAATTATTTAAATCATAAAAAAACTTTGTTAATCCATATAGTGCTTATTTTAAAGGAATAAAACATGCCTTTGCATCAAGTTCAGAAAGATAGATTTCAGAACAGTAAGATTGCTGAGGTGAGTTTCATCCATCTGTTTTGTTACATGTTTATTCAAATATTTAAAGTGTAAGCCCTAAACTGATACTTGACTGTTCCTGCTTACTTTTGCGGTAAAGTTTTGATGAAATAATTGATTTGTTTTTTCTTGTTTTTCTTATAGATCTCAAAAGGTCTGTCTATGTTTCCTTTTTTCAAACAACACAGGCAAAGTCAATCAATTTAAAGCTTTAGAAAGAGTGATTTCAGGCGTGGAGCAAAAACTTTTGCAACTAAAAAACCACCATACTAATGTTGAAGTTCTCAAGGAAGAAAATCACCAACTTAAACATTGACTAAAAATTTCCAATCAACTCTGTAAAAAAAAAAACAAAGGGAGAAGAAAAGTGAAGGAAAAAATAGAACAAAAGAAAAAAGAGAACAACAGCAAGAAAAAGAGAAAAAAAACAAAAAATAGCAAAAAAAGTCAAAAAAAACCAAATAAAGAGATAAATAGATATAAAAAGAAATAAAATCATTCAAGTTGAAAAAGAAAATAAAGCTAGAATTCAATCTACTGCTGATTTATCCTCTCCTTCAGAATCATGAAATTATAAGAGTAGAGAGTTCATCCTTTATTGCAGCGAGAATTTTTAGACACAAACTCAATAGAAGTAGAAACTGAGATTAGATGATTATCTCAGGTACAAGAATTATCACAACAGAAACACAGCCTGCCCAGTTTCTTGTTCCTAGCTCTGTGAAAAGTAATTTCGATCTTGAGTTGTGATAAATTTATGAAATGGGGATTTTTGGTGAGACTGATCCTGATGAATGGAAACAAACTGAGTAGACTTGAGTTGAACGAGAAATTCAAGAGAAAAAAGACTAAATTATTATTTTTGTGTTTCTCCTGCCACAAGTTTTGAATTTAGAGAATTGCTGTTTTGCGCTGCTATAGATTTACCACCAACAATCCTCCTTAAATCTATAGCTGTGAGATTGAGAAGTTTCACATGCACAAGAGGCTTGGTGAACACATCAGCTAGATCCTTGTTGGAAGGAACATAAGTGAGAGTGACTAGTTTTTGATTGATTAGATCTTGAATTTAATGAAAGCATATCTCAATATGTTGACTCTGAGCATTGATCAGCGTTTATTTTCTGAAAACAACAACACTAATGTTATCATGAATAATTAGAGGAACAGAGAGAGCTTGAATCCAAGAGAAATGATAAAGTTTGATACCCAGCAAACCTTCTTTGAACACAGGTTGATGGCAATAAGTTCTGCCTCCATAGTTGATTGATCCACAATTGGTTGTTTTTTTTTTGACCAGCATATTGGACTTCCAAAAATGGTAAATTTAAAACCAGAGGTAGACTTCTTGTTGATTTCACTTTTGGCGTAGTCAGAATTGGCCCAGCCTTGAAGAAATTCTTTGGACAGAGAATGGAAATAGTGAAGACCCAAGTTAGGGGTGCCTTGCAAATAGCAAAAAAGTTGTTTGTACGCACCCCAATGAGCTTTTGTTGGAGAGTTCGCATGTTGGGCCAACAAGTTTGTAAAAAAAAGTGATATTGGGTTGAGTGTGTAGAGCTATAGTATGAAGCATTCCTACCGTGTTTTGCATCATGTGCTAATCAAAAGGTGGGACTTCACGGAAAACCATTTGTTGAAGATTGGCTTGCAAAGCTGTTGACACAGGGTTACAGTCAGTCATATTGAACATGCTGAGAACTTTTTAAACATAATCAGCTTGATGTAGAACCTGTTGGAATTTAAGGGTACTTTTAGTCTGCTCTTATCATATTTAAATTAAATTAAATATTATTTACTTATCTTGAAACTACATAGCCTTAGTTTTTCATGACCTTGATATCAACCTTGTTACTTAAAATTTATTCTTTATGACTTTGTCATCATTTATGATTTTATCATTCTATCTAATCATGACTTTGTCATGTTTTATTATCAAAATATTATTTTATTGTTCATGACTTTGTCATGTTCCTCACCTTTGTTGTTTTCTTGTTTTCTTATTTTCTTTATTTTATTTCATTTTATTTTTATCATTTTATTATTTTTAACTTTGTTGATTTTATTAACATTGTTTATTTATTTATTTTTTTTTTTTATTAAGCCCCTCTGGATATGGCCAGGGGGCTATCTTGTTCTCTATTTAAGACTGACTTAGTTCGTGAAATATAAATCATTCAGTCTTGTACTTATTTCCTCTGACCACCAACTACAGACTGTCTCCAGCCACTCCCAGCTGTCTCTTATCCTTTTATCTCATCAACCCTCCTAAATAAAACAACAATATCAATTAATTTTCTCATCCAATTTCAACAGAACCAGAGAAACATTAGGACTCCAGTCAAGTGTGTAACCCAAGTGTTGTGTCGGATTTTTCTTAACCTTCAACTTGTAAGACAGTTTGATTTTTTCTAGTAGAGCCAAAATTTATTATTCAGATTGACCAACAAGCAAACTGTTGTCCACATGCATGTGCAATGTGATTGAGCGCAACAAGTTATAATAGAGACTATCATCTAACTTTGAGGGAGTCAGACCAACAGAGAGAAGAGTGTGAGACAAGTGTTCTTTCCAGGGTCAGGGAGCTTGACAAGTACTGTAAAGTGACTTATTTAGGCACCACACAAAGCTTTTGCAGCCAGGTTTCTCAAAACCAAGTACTTGAGAAACATACACTGGTGCATCTAACTCGCCATATAAGAAATCAGTCTTGACATTGAATTGATATACAAACAGCTTGTGATTAACGGCTAGAGAGAGCATGAGTTTGAGAGATTCCTTTTGTGCAACCAATGCATACGCTTGAAAGAAATACTTGAGGTGTTCTTGATGATTACCAAAAACAACCCATTGAGCCTTTTATTGTTGAATGTGACCGAATTCGTTGAGTTTCTTTGATAAAATCCACATTCCTCCAATGACCTTGTCATCACCAGGACTTGGAACAAGAGTACCGGTATCTTTTTGCATGAGAGATTCAAATTAAGATTGCATAGCTTTTTTCCAATCAGCAAATTCACGTGGGTTGTTCATAGCATCCGTCATAGACACACTTTGAGATAAGTTGTTGAAATTCTAGTGTAAAGTTCATGACTGCAACTAGTTCAAGATCTCAATCCTCAAGTCTTACGTGTTTCTCATCAGTTTTAGTTAAATGTTAGTTACATTTCTAGAATAAAGTAGTCAAAATAAGATAGTTTCTTATTTTGAATTCAATAGTCTTCTTTGTTAGTTACAAAGAATATCAATTTTAGTCAGAGATAGTTTCTCTAAAGTGTTTGGCTTCTAGTGGAAGCTCAGTATAGTTTAGTTAGTCGCTTTTAGTTAAAGCATAGTTCAAGTAGTGCTTCTAGTTGAAGCGTAGTATAGTTTAGTAAATTACTTCTAGTTGAAGTGTGTCTAAAGAATCAAAATGAATTTATTCAATATTGTTTTAGTTCACCCACAAGTGTGGGGTGTTTGTATTCCTATATGTTTAGGAGCAACATGTCGTAATAAAAAATATTGATTCCAAAACTTCTCCTTCTGCTTCTTGAATCATTCCAAGTGTCTTTGACACTTGCCCCTTTTTACTATGAAAACCTCTTGGTTGTTGCTTTAGCCCAGTCAGCAAAGCATTCAGCTATTTGTGTTAATTTTTCTCCTAAATTTTCCATCCTCTCGAGTCGAAAAATCAACATAAGTTGAGCTGCTCATCTGGATTGTCACCATCAAAATTGTCCAGAATATCAGTGAGTTTTATTTGATCTACAGGTGCAAGAGGTTTACCCCGTTGATTTGTCGTCAGAATTGTGGGGTTGTCAGAGTCAATCAATTTAGGAGGTGGTATGCCGGCAGGAATGTATTCATAGTGTTTTGACACTTTCTTAGGTTTCAACAATTTTTTAGCTTTTTCATTTGTAACCTGAAAAACCTGTCACGCCAAAAAAACCATTTTATTTCATAAGTCCCCTCCAGAGGGGAAAGGGGGATGGGGAACATAGTTAAGTTTGGGTTTTCCCGCATAATCCCTAACTTTCCCAGTAACTTGTTTTCTTCCTTGATTCTTGTTCAAAACTTTCTGAATATTCTTTGGGAAACTTAGTTTACTTTTGTATATTCTTATCACACTATTTTCGTTCATAATTTTGGGTTATGTTTTTATTTATTTTATTTTTAATTTTTTTACTTCATTTCATCACAGATAAGCACACCCGTACCCGCTTCTGACCTAGAACTGGAATGAGTACATGCAGATGCGGACTGAGTACAAGATTTGCATATCCAAAAAGGTTAGGTTATTTATTAAATCATGCTTGAAGCTGTGTGAAACCATGCTCTCCAGTTAGGTTGGAAAAATTAAAAATTTACCGTGACACCGCCAGGACCTAAAAGCTTGCTCCCTGGTTTTCTTTTGTTTTTGCAAAAAATTTTTTGCAAAAAAATGAGTGTTCATGCCAATTTTTTTCTGCCACATTGAACATACAGGGTCTGTAGATTTACATTGTATCCCATTTGGGCTCTGCTTATGATCTATCTGCTATTAAACAAGGGTGACTGCAGCAGAGCAAACTCTGAGGGGGGATTTAGATACGACACGACATCAGTGTTGTTTCTGGCTAGTTTTAAATTTTGAACTTCTTGAATAATATTGGATAATATTGGTCGTTTGTTTCCCAGGGGAGCCATCGGCACGATCTATTCGGAAATCAAAATTAGACTGACAAATTGGTTTTCGATGAGAAATGATCAGGAAAACAACAACCTTATTTTAAAATTGCTTGCATGTCCAAAACTATCATCCTTGATTAGACCAGGGCGACGTTACGGCCTGGATGGTCAGGTAAGTCACTTTCAAAAACGGATGGATGCGGAATTATTGGAGTGGCTGTTTTTCTAGCGCCAAACCACTTCCGAACCTTGATCAGGATTGAATAGAGTGCACTGAATACCGGTGAACAGGCAATATAAACAAATAGGCGAAAACAATGAGCGCCGAGGTGAGTTGCCGGCATTCCAATTCTTAGCGCTTTTGCCGCCGGCATCTGGATGACGTTAATCCATGGCCGCATCGAGGTTTCATAGGACAAGAAAGCAAGTTGGTAATCTGCTTGGTTTTTGACCAACTCGACTGCTAAAATGTAAGCACCGACAATTGCAGCAGTCGTGCCGGTTCCACCAACCGGCGAAGGTGAGTAAGCAGTATCGCCAATCAAGACAGCTCTCCCCTTGGACCATGTTTTGCACTTGACTTGCGCCATTTCTTGAATATGAAAGTCATCCGCATCAATTAAGCCTTTCATGATTTTTTTTGATTCCCACCCGGCTCCTTGAAAGAGTTGTAGAAAATGTTGTCTTTGTTGTTTTTCGTCAGTTTGAGAGCTAGCGATCAATCTAGCATCTTCCCCGGTGCTTCTATACATGGCAAGCGTTCGCGCCCGACCCAATCGATCAGGTCTAACCAAAAGACATCGATGAGGAATGTTGTAACTGCGTGCCCATTGTTCGTCGGATTTGTAAGAAAAGGAAGCGGCCCATGCATTCAAGCTAACTATTGGTGTGCGTATATCTTCATTGAATACTTTAGCCCGGGTACGAGAGCTCAAACCTTCGGCGACCAATAGAGCGTCAAATTTCATAACTCCAATGTTTCCATTCACTAGAGATACTTGTAAACAGTCATCTTTCTCTTCGATAGTGTCAATCGAGTTTCCTAGAATATACGTCGCCTTATCCTTCGAAGCCTCATAAAGTATGTGCACAAGTTCACCTCGGTCAAGCTCAAGCCCACTGCTAAAACTATTATCACTCGCAGGGAACGAAGCCCACACGCTATTATTTTCATCAACGAATTTTACTCCCTTCTCAGGAGATGCGCATCTACGAATTTCCTTTTCAATGCCCATGTGTTTCAGAATTGGAACAGCGATTTGGCGAATGCTGATGATATGTCCGGATTTTCGTATTTCATTGGCCCGCTCTACGACAGTGACTGAGACTCCCGCTTTCCCCAGATAGTAAGCTGCAACAAGACCTGAGATACCCGCCCCAGATATGAGCACTCGAAGATTTTCTGGAGAGTTTTGAGCCACCATAATGAACCAATGTTTAGATGAAAGTTAGAATGGAATATAAGAGTTTCACTTGAGTTTGATTCGCAGGTAGCCAAGAGGGCCATCGTACATATAGCTTAGAGGCGACGCTATGGAGCCGATTTATCAAGGCGGTAGTCATGTGCGATTCAACTACATAACGCTTGCACAGGCAGCTAGTCCATGATTCAGATCATATTATCACATCTGAAGCCATGGCAGAGTAGATTCCTATCTAGTCGGCGAATTTTGCCATGAATATAGTTGCGAAGAGTCATCAATATTGATTTAAGACAGCTCTTATGGCTAATCACGCCGGGTCAGGAAGCCCGTGTTACCAAGTCGGGCTTAGCCTAGTTTACATCGGTCGAGTGTAGCCCTTGAAAATTTGAGTGTTAATGAACATCAAGTCAAGGTGATGTCCATGGTGAATGGAATCTTGCTTTTCCTTCATCAGAGGACAATCCCTGGGGAGGTATGACTGTCATCATTCTTGTAATGCATGTGCTTGAGAGCTTGTGACCCATATGTGTTAGGCAAGTTAGCATATGCATTGTGAAATCAAATATGATTCTGTCTGTTTAAGCTGAGTTATTAGCTTCAGAGTCCAGACAGTTTGAATTTTTACTTCTTCATCCTTGAAGACAAGTTGTTCACTTCTCAAATAATCTTACTCACATGACCTGAAGCAAAACTCTCGATAACCCTCCACCCACGTTTATTTTTAATCGTCACAATGCAAGTCAACGAAACTGGTCAACCTACATCTGCTTCTTCCAGTACATTTACATCAGCAGCTGCCGCAACATCAGACCATTTACCTTCAGCAGCTTCTCTGCAACCACCTTTACCATCACCGAAAGTTGAGGAGTCCGGACCGCCGCGACATCTGTATGGCCGAGTCCCCCAAAGACAACTATTACCTGATGGAACTCCAGATTACATTCAATTGATCCTCAGCTCCAAGGTTTACAATATTGTCAAAGAAACTCCAATCACTCATGCTATCAATCTTAGCGATCGTCTAGGTGTCTGGATTGGCATGAAAAGGGAAGATCTTCAACCTGTATTTAGTTTCAAAGTTAGTCTTCTTCCTTTCTTCATATTTTGTTTCTTTGGATTTTCATGAACTTTTTTCATGCATCATCTTTCCTTTTTATCTTCCATCGATCAATAGCTCACATCAACGCAATCAAGATCCATTAAAAAAAATTTGATGGTTTAACATTTCTAGATTAGAGGCGCATACAATTTGATGGCCCATCTTCGCCCGGAAGAGAAAAAAAATGGCGTGATCGCATCAAGCGCAGGTAAGGAATCTTATGCTTGTTTTTAACTTGGATTTTTAACCCATGTAAAAATTAATACTTTCTTCACTTTGTTTCGAAAACAGGTAATCATGCCCAGGGTGTGGCCATGTCGGCCAAAGCCCTAGGCATTCAAGCCTCCATTGTCATGCCACTTGCAACTCCTGCCATAAAATACCGGAATGTTGATCGGCTGGGATCCGCAGTCATATTGCATGGAAACGATTTCGATGAAGCAAAACAAGAATGCAACCGTTTGTGTGCCGAACAGAAACTCACGAATATCCCGCCCTTTGATGATCCACATGTAATTGCTGGCCAGGGTACTGTTGGTCTTGAAATTCTCCATCAAGTTGACATGCAAACATTGGATGCAATATTTGTATGTGTTGGTGGAGGTGGATTATTAGCGGGAATAGCTGCTTACGTCAAGAAAATTGGGCCACCCACTCTTAGAGTAATTGGAGTGGAGACGTTTGATCAGCCGGGAATGAGTCAGAGTTTGGGTGCTCATACACGAGTTACGTTAAATGAAGTGGGTCTGTTCAGTGATGGGACTGCTGTTCGTGTAGTGGGTGAGGAAACCTTTCGAATTTGCCACTCGTTGGTGGACGAAATCATTTTGGTGAATAACGACGAGCTTTGTGCAGCCATCAAAGATGTTTTTGAAGGTCAGCAATGCTTCAAGCATTTGATTCCTCAGGAAATGGTTTTATTTATTGATTATTGCCCGACATTTTAGATACCCGGTCAATTCCTGAACCCGCTGGTGCTTTGGCTGTGGCTGGCGTAAAGCGATATGTTCAAACGAATAACCTCATAGGCACCGGCAAGAAATTTGTTTCAATTGTCAGTGGTGCAAACATGAACTTCGATCGACTGCGCTTTGTAGCTGAACGAGCTGATCTGGGGGAGCAACGAGAAGCATTACTCAGTGTCATTGTCCCAGAAAGACCTGGCAGGTGAGGTCAACTTTTTATATTTCACCTGGGCCCGAAGTTTCACTTAACATGTTGAGCTTACTGGTGTAACTTAGTTTCGTCAAGCTTTATTCCTACCTCCATCCCCGTCCAGTGACAGAGTTTTCATACAGATTTTCCTCAGCTTCACAGGCATTTATTTTTGTATCATTCCGCCTTATCTCAAGCTCTCCTACTCTTTTGCCAGCTGATGCAGTCAAGAAAGAACTTGACGCCATCCTGAAAGCTATTTCAGATGATCCGCTGGGTATGAGACCTCGAGATATTTCCAATAATGAAATGGCCAAAAGTCATGCACGCTATTTAATTGGAGGTCAGGGTTCCTCTTTTAATTTAACTTTGACCTATCTAGTTTTCGAAAAGTTGTGATGTAAGGTCGACTGAGATGTACATCCATTTATTTTGTGAACTGTTCATCACTAGGCCGAGTTGCAATTGAAAATGAACGTTTGATCTCATTTGCGTTTCCTGAGCGGCCTGGGGCACTGCGGAAATTTCTACTCAACTTGTGTGGAGCCGAATCTGGATCAAACACCTTCAACATATCTCTATTCCACTACAGGTAAGCTGGGATATTTTACACTTTTCTTACGTAAACGATCGCTAATTTCGATTTTTGTAAAAAATATTCGCCATGTAGAAACCATGGTGGGGACTTATCAAAGGTCTTAGCTGGAATTCAAGTTGCTCCTGCTGATCAAGAAAAATTTACGAAATTTCTATCTAAACTAGGATACCCATTTACAGATGAGACGAACAATGTGAGTTTCTATATTGATATCTACTTCTTCGCTCATTAATTGTGCTGCTCACCCCACAATTGTGTTACAGGAAGTATACAAGGAATTCTTACTGGCGAAGTAAATATCACAGTCTTTGGAAAATTAAACCACTTGACGTTTCAAGAATGATAATGAAATGAACAACGAAATTCACCTGCTTGTGCCATCGAAGAGATGTAGAGATTTGCTTTGTAACTTAACGGTGGACCCAGGGGGCATGTTTTGATGTTGGCAAAGCAGTAGGGCCGCCTCACTCCGACTTCAGACCCCTTTTAGCACAGCTATCAGGAGTTTTGTCATCCTGTGAGATACAAATAGTTAAGGGGCTTCGGAGTAGCCCCCGCGCGTGCATGCAGGTTTGCAGCTCCACCTGCACCTTGCCCTCTATTCCTTCTATCACAACACTGGAAGATTGGAAGCAAATGTTTTTATTCTCAAATAGAATGTCACATCTCTCAGAAGCGGGAAAATCAATCATGTTTTATTTCTTTGGTAGTTCGAGATGCTTGCAGGAGTGAACTGAAGTCCACATAGGAGCGGGGTGGAGGACAAGCTAGCGCTGGGACCTTCAGTTGTGTTATGCACAGGCTAGATGTTATAATCAACTTGCTAGTGATTTCTGTGAAGACGTTCTCCTCCAGGACGGCCTCTCAGTCTCTGTTGAAGAGCAGATCCTTTTTTTTCTTAGATGTAGTAGTTCACAATAACTCAATGTGTCAAACAGCGGTCAAATTTTGACGAGGTCTTTTCACGGTTCAACGCTACTTCCATCTTGTTTTGGACGCACTAGTCTACTATCATGCTTGCTTTGTCACACTTTCCCCAAGGAAACATACCCCTGAAAGACTCCTTGATCCTAAGTATCGGCCATTCAAACGTTGCCAAGGAGCATTAGACGGAGTGTTCATACCAGTTACATTGCCAATCAACAAACAA
>JNCO01007017.1:0-11795 GCA_000785685.1 Uromyces viciae-fabae | reverse complement strand
TAAAATAAAATAAAATAAAATAAAATAAAATAAAATAAAATAAAATAAAATAAAATAAAATAAAATAAAAACAAAAGCAGAAACAGAAACAGCAACAAAAAACAAAAACCAAAAAAATAATAAAAATTAAAAAATAAAGAATAACAAAATGAAAAATAAGAGATAGAACTTTGCTATTTCCATTCCTTAATTTGATTTTGATTTTCAATTTGTTTTGCTTACTCTTTCGATTTTTATTACTATTTTTTCTTTACTTTTTTACTTTTTTTATTCTTCTTTGCTTATTTCTCTTTTTTGTTTCCTATCTATTTTTCCTTTTGTTTTTTGTTTCACTCTGATCTTTTATTTCTCTTTTTCCTTTCCTTCTCTTTTTTTTCTTCTGTTTTTTTATTTTATTTTTCCTCTTGTTTTTTATATATATTTATGTTGTATAAAATAAATATGGCCCTAAACTGTGTTGTATGGGGGTCATCTGACAGTTTGGGGTTTGGTACAAGAAACTTTTTCCCCAAAAATTTTATAAAACTCCAAAAAATGGGTAAAACTGTGTACATGGTCAAAAAGGGGGGCAGAAACCCCTTATACTGGAGCTACACACTAACCAATTGTGGTTTCAGAGCCCCCCAAAAAATTAAGCTTCAAGATTTTTTAGAGTTGATACACATGCTGAAAATACTCCTTTCATTGGGATTTTGTTGATTGTTTTTCCTGGTTTCACTGGCTTTTACATTATAACAAAACTTTTCTTAAAATAATCCTTTCATTGGGATTGTGTTTCATTTGGCTCCTGGTTTCATCTGGTTTTACATTCCAACTCATTTTTTTTTTCATGAGTAAGCTTTGTCTTTAAAAATGAATAAAAATCATCCTAATGTGTAATTGGCACCTCTTTCCAATGCAAAAATAATGATGTATCTTGGCCCAAATTTGTTCAATCCCTCTCATGTTATGAGGATCTCTGGTTATTTTAACTAAAACAAAACCAATTACAGCCTTGTCAAGACCAATATAGGACTTTAAAAGGTCCTCCAGTCCCAAATCCTTTTGGAATTGGCAATCTCAACAAGATGGTACAAAAACTTTCAGCTTGCTACAATGTTTATCAAACCAACATATGTAAAATAATAAAGGGGGTTGGTTTTTGCACCACCCAAATCCTGCCTTGAACTTTCTTTTGACATCAGGAGGATGTTGAGTTTTTTTCAATTTTTTAAATATTTTTAAAAAATACTTCTACTGGTCCTAAAGCTACCAAAATTTTTTGAAAACCTCCTGAGCCCCCTTGCCACATATTCTGAGCTTTTTAGCTCAAAAAAAAAAACCTGTTTTTGCAAAAGTAAACGCAAAAGTGACTTTTTTTTCTTCCCGTGGATCAAAATTTTATCCCACATTCCAATAGTGTGGAAATACATGTGATAAAAATTTTAGCCCATATTTCCTGCATTAACCATTTTTTTTATTATTTTTTTTGATTTACTGTACTCCCTAAATAAGGAGTACTTCAACGTTTTTTGTTTTTTGAGCTAAAAAGCTCAGAATATGTGGCAGGGGGGCTCAGGAGGTTGTCAAAAAATCTTGGTAGCTTTAGGACCAGTAGAAGTATTTTTTAAAAATATTTAAAAAATTGAAAACAACTCAACATCCTCCTGATGTCAAAAGAAAGTGCAAGGCAGGATTTGGGCGGTGCAAAAACCGACCCCCAATAATAAATTAGGAAAATAATAACAAAGATTTTTTAGGAATAACTATTCAGTAACAAATTTCAATCACACAAAAAGTAAAATATGATTCAATTTTTGAATTCACAGTGAAAATAGACCAAAGTACCCCAGCCAAATTATGGGCAGAAAATGACTCCTTCTATTTTTATTTTATATATTAAGAAAAAAAAGAAGTTTACCCTCTAAGACCCTCAAAATGAGATGTCAACAATACCCACCTATATTTATTAAAACATATTAATACATAAAATTGAGGTGTGGTGTATAGTTTAGGAGATAAGTACATAGCAGAAATACTTCCAATTGATACGGAAGCTGACATAAGCAGAGCCCCAGAAATATGACATGGGACTCAGTTGAATTATGTCAAAAAAATGATAGGTCCTGCAGATATGGTCTTGAATGTAAAACTCAAAAATTGTATTTTTAAACTATTTTTCCAACCCTTACGCTCAACTCTCTTTTGTATCACTGGGTTCTCCGTTATATGATCCTATTAATATTTTCTATATATCATTTAATATGAGGGAAATCACCATGCAGCACATATTACCTGTAAGCATTGGGATTTGGGGGAATTAAAGTGTAGCAATTTACCTGTTTTTTTTTCGTTAATTTATTTAGAGCCTTAGATATCCAAATCCCAGGAATGAGATCAAAGACTCCCATTTGGTCTGCAGGACCAAAAATGGGAGTTGTTGCTCCAATTATAATTTTTTTCTGGGAGTCGCTGCTCCAAATTCCAAAAAAAAAAAAATCAATAAAAAGAAAAAAATTGTAACTCATGAGTGAGCTCCCTAATGGCCTTAAAACTTGGTATACCCTGAAAGTTTTAGCACTATGGTATTTAGTTTTCTTGTTTTTCCTTTCTTTCTTTTACTCTCTTTTTTTAGCTCCACAAATTTTTAATGAGTCCCTCCAAAGCCATGAATTTTTTTATTAAACAATGGAGGACCCTGTTGGGCATTCCCTCCAAATTTCGGCATGACTCCACCTACAAAACTGAATGAGTGGTTGTTTTTTGGTATAATTTTTATTTGATTTTCCTCCTTCATTGCATGAAACCCAGGTTTCAATGATGATAAATTCACAAGAAGAAACAGATAAACCAGAAATCACCAAACTTAGAACCAAACCAAATTTTCACTGATTTTTGAATGAAAATAAAGAAAAAATAAAGAGCTGAAAGAAAAGGCAAAAAAAATAAACATTCAAAATACATAGGATAGTTCTGAAACTTTGAGGGTATACCAAATGGAGGCTTCCCTCCTTGAATTAAAATTTTCAAGGCCTACATTATTTAGTGTGTATTTGCTTATACTCTAATGTTTTTTTATTTAAATATGCCAAATGTTGTCAGGCTTGGATATGAAACAAAAGAGTTAAAATGGCTCGTTTTACTATTCCTGCCCTGATAAGATGTGATATAATATTTATTTATATATTATATGGCTAAGAATAAAAGGTTATAGCTTTTATTTAACACCTATAGTGTTTTCTCTGCTGCAGAACTACAGATTTACCTTCTTCTGAGACTTAATGAGGTGGGTGACTGTCACTAATGTTCACTTATAGTGACAATGATGCTTCAAAATAATAGAAAAAAATTAGTAGGAAGGAGGCTTGAGCTGACTGGCTACTGTCAGAGGCTGTAGTCCTTCTTCTAAGAATTTTTAAGAGATTTTATGGCACTCAGATGGAAGGGGGAATGTCCTCTTATCTGGGGAATAAATCTCAGTGATTTATCAATAGGGAAAAGGTAAGAGATTTGGTCTAATGACACAAGAATTGAACTTAATAATTTCTTATTTATAAGGTGGATTGATGTTTTGTATATATGTTTGTAATAATTGAGTGAGGAAATGGTAATTGGGGCATCCAAAGGCCTCTATTTATATTCCCAAATTTATTACAAGGCGCTATGAGGGCGCAGTAATTTCCCAGGTGTGTTTTCACACGTCAGGGGGGATTTTCCTTCCCTCTATATCTTTATTACATATTTATGAACACAGTTGTAATAAAAAATATCTAATGAACATCTTTATTTCGAGTTTTTGACTTGTTTTTGACATATCACATATGTAACCTTGAAAATTCTTTTAACCAAGGTTACTAGATGTTTCTAGACATCCCCAAGTATCCAGGATAAATCAGGATTACTTCGGGTGTCATTAATTCTATTTTATTTGACTTAATTCCCCGTGGGCAAATAGTGTTCCCACGTCAAATGACTAAGATCAGCCATCAAGGTAATTAGTCATTTCTTTTTGTGACAACACTTCAAGAATAATTTAATTAGGTAATTCAATGGTGGGAAATCCATCTAGATCATAATTACATATGTGGTGTGTCCATGGCGCGTGTTCTACACATTGTAACATTGGGCCAATCATAGCAGATTATTCCCCTGTTACCAATGCACCGTCAAAAGTTCCCAAAGGGGTTTTCTTTTGTATTAGACCTCCTGGAGCGGGGTTTCCACTCCTCCCCGGGGGTTTCTGGCCTATTTCTTGGTAAAAAGATCCGGGATTGGCTCTTTCGAACCCCTCTAGCTACTAGGGTTTACACTCAACACTTCCATAAACAATATTTTTGAGCTTCTGGAAGTATGGAGCATCCATAGAACATATTTTTATGTTATGGATGTAAAAAATATTTTTAAATATATTTTTATTTGATTTTAATTTAATGATTTCATTTTTTGATTCATAAAATAAATATATTTCTTAATCTTTTTCCTGTGACTTTGAAATAATTCACACCTCATGCCCATGTGGAACACGTGTAAGTGAGCATGATATTTATGCCCAAATGAAGCTGATATTGACCGTAAACCAAGTGCATACACCCCATGATACAACTGTGTCTCAAAAGTAAATCATTGCCCAGTCCACATGGATTTTGTGATTAATAGGCCCCCTGGCTGTGCTGGCTGGGGGGCCACGGCTTAATTCACACTGATGTCCCCCTAATGTACGCACGCACATCAGGGTCCACAAGTTTGTTTGGCAGTTCTTGAAGGATATCAGTTGGGACCCACTTAAAAATCATTTCAACAAACTTTCATCAATGTTATGATAAAACTTAGCAAAGAAACCAAAAAAAGTTACAAGAAAGATTCAGAACACTGATTGCAATTTTACACATTAATTTAAGGGTAGGCACTCTATAGAGAGTGCCAGTAAAACTCCCCTGGTGTAAGTTGGTGAGAAACTTATATTTAAATTTATATAAGAATTCAAATATAAAATAATATTTCCATAATAATAATTATAAAGAAAGATATTAATATTTTTATTTATTTAATTAATTTTTAGTAATAATAATAATAATAATAACAAAATAGTAATTATAAATTTAAAATAATAATAATACAATTTGTAGGTTAAATAGATTGTTGTTCAATCTCATAAACTGACAAATGTAGTTGTGGCTGATTATTTTTTCTACTTGACTCCATGAATAGTTGTAGAGTAATTTACTTATATTAGCCCTAAGTCAATGTGTAGTTATTGGTTTTGGTACTTAGCATGGCTTTAACTGTTAGGTCATGTGTAGTTGTGACTTAATTTTTTCTCCTCATGTGTAGTTGTGAGCAGATTCTGTTAGTTTTCATATCATGTCACATGTCTGTAACACTTCTCTCTTTTTATTATTTAGCTCATTTTTTGATGAAATAAAATCCATCAAGTTCAAGCATGAATTGTTTTAAACCAATGGACCCCAGCTCCTCTTTCAACAATCATGACAATCATTCTCTCAATTCTCACCAACTCTCTATCCTCAAGCCTCAAAATTTAAAATTATTTTCTATTCTTTGTTTGGACCAATAAACAAATCAACATTGTACATTCTATTAGATACAATTAAATGAAAAATACCAACATATTTATGTTAGAGATTAAGCTAATAGAATTAGAAAATCAGGATATCAATAATATTTTAATGGAAAAACAATGAAAACTTCTTTGCTTTTTTTAGATATTTGTATTTATTAAATAAAAATAGGGGGTTATTTTTTGCACCACCCAAAACCTGTTCATGTGCACCGCCTTTTGACGTCACAAGGCCGTCAAGCCTTTTTTAATTTTTTCAAATATTTTTAAAAAATACTTTTAGGTGCCCTAAAGTTACCAAAAATTTTTTCCAGCATCCTGAATCCCCCTTCTTCATTTTATCAGATTTTTAGCTCCAAAAAGAAACTTGGAGTACTCCATATTTAGGGAGTACACAAAATCAAAAAAAAAAAAAAGGTTAATGCGGGAGATATGGCCTAAAGGTTTGATCACATATATTTATACCTGATTGAAATATGGGATAAAAAAGTTTTAATGGGGAAGCAAAAAAATTATGTTTTACATTTACTTGTGCAAAAACTGGTGCATGTACCAAAATTTTGCAAAAGTAAACATAAAACCTACTTTTTTTTGCTTCCCCCTGAAAAATCTTTTTATCCCATATTCCAATAAGGTTTAAATAAATTTGATGAAAATTTTAGGCCATATTTCCCGCAATTACCTTTTTTTTTTATTTTTTATGATTTTGTGTACTCCCTAAATATGGAGTACTTCAATTTCTTTTTTGGAGCTAAAATTCTCAGAAGATGAAGAAGGGGGTCTCAGGATGCTGGGAAAAAGTTTGGATTCTCTAGGACACCTAAATGTATTTTTAAAAAAAAATTAAAATTTTTAAAAAGAGCTTGATGGCCTCCTGATGTCACAAGGCCGTGCACAACAGGTTTTGAGAGGCACAAAAAACGACCCCCTAAAAACAAAAATGAAAAAATAGAAAGAGAATCTTCCATAATTATTATATATTTTTCTTATAATGGTTTCCATTATATAATTGATTAGAAAAACTAGAATTTTACTTTTAGGTTAAAGAATAACCAGTTTTATTTCAATTTATGTTGAATGAAAATGTTTTAGTACAGTGTGACGAATTTTTGAGCTCAAGATTCTGAAGGTGAAGCTGAATGCTCTGATTGACTGGGCTAAGAAGTTTTAGTAATGAATTCTTTAAATTTTGATATATTTGCAATCAGTGTTGATGTTTGGTGCAAAAACTTTTGTCAGGGAAGGTGTAAACAAGTTAGTATGGGCCAATTTGTGTATCAGTGCTGATGTTTATGTCAACTTTTTAGTTTTAGTTTTTTGATATATTTGACACCCCCTTTGCCAAATAAGTGAGTAATTTAAAAAAAAATCTGCTTGGAAATGTAGTTTTTGCTGAAATCCCAGCATAAAAAAAAATTGTGCTTGGCAATATTTGACACCCCACAGAATTTTTATGTTTTTAGTGTTGAGGGTGGGAATTGTAACTAGTTTAATGACTTGGGATCCAATTCCAAAGTTGAGCTGACTAACCAATGAACCAAAGGACTTTTTGGTTAGGGAAACTTCAAATTTAATACATATCTAAAACATTATATCATCAGAATTAAATAAAATTAGGTAAAGTGATACAGACCCTTTTGGCTTCTAGTTACTATAGTCTGAAGGGCTGACACTTCCCTATAAACAGTCTTATCTATCTATTATCACTTATACCAAGCTGGAAGTTACAAATCTACTTCCCCACCTTCAACCTGACCTGAGATTATGCAAAATTTGTTTAGATATGAGGTGTCTGCCTGTGGGCTTCATTATACTGGTTGAGAAGGGATCTCTGGGGCTTAATGAGGTTTCCTTGAAGCTGATGTTCAAGTTCAATCTGGTTCTTTAGGAGTAGTAAAGTTGTTTTCAGACCAGAATTTTGTTGTGCTTTGGAGTTGTAGTATTACTGATAGCTTCTATGGTTCTTATTAAGAATGCTCAAACACACTTTGAGTGGAAAGATTGGGCTCAACCTCTTTAGTATTGGAAAAAACATTTGGCTTTGCTATGTGCTTTTTTGGTAAAAAAACATTTTTGCCAAAAAAGAAAAACATATTCTCTGGACCTATTGTGGTACACACATGAAATAGAAAGAATCTTCTACCTGCAGTATGAGATTATTAGACTGCGGAAAACAGATTCCCTGCACCTGTTCTAGTACACAAATTAAATACAAAGGATCTTTTACCTGCACTGCCAGTGTATGAGACTGGGGTAGCTGTATCCCAGTCAACCTAGGGAGCAGTCCACCAATTCAAAATTGGTTGAACTGACCTAGTAAAATAATCCCAGATTTACTGGGATAAAGCTACCACTACAAAAAAAACTCAATTAACTGGCAGCACTTGACATGCAAGTTGCCTTTGTCCACAAAGGCAACTTGCATGTCAATTGCTGCCAGTTACTCGACTTTTTGTTGTAGTTTACCCCAGTCAAATATGCCTGAGGGAATCATTGGCTTTATACAATAAGGGAGGACTGTAAGAAAAACGCAAAATGAATGGATCACAATGGAAGCAGTGCTAAAAAGTCTGAGTGTGCTCAGAATCTCTGTTTATTGTGATCGGTTTTTTCTCATTTGAAGTATTGAGAATGGAATTCAAATCAAAATGTAAGCAATATAAAAATTCGATCAGGAAAACTAAAATAGCTGAAATGATGATGAGAGTTTTGAGCGTTTACCGAAGGCTGTGAGAATGAAATGAAGAATGAGAAAAATGGGACGAGCAAACTCAAGCCGACATGAGTCATGCGGATCCGATCACTTACTGATGTCCTACTGGCTCCAACTGGATTCAATAAGCAATACAGGACCTGCGCGTTTATAGAGATGGGCAAAGCGAGCAAGTCATATTTGAAGCCTTTCTTTGTTACCAAAGGTGGCACTTCTGCGAGGCTTAAACTGGCTTGAGTATGGTTGTGGCGACCGGGCTTCATTAACGGGGCATTGCACAATGACCTCCTGTTTGGAGGCTTTTCCGCCAGAACACACAAGAAAAAGGTGGAAATCTGATCTGGGAAATATCGTATTTGTGATTCTGAAAGATAATACTACCGTAGCTGACACGACCGCCCTGTTGTTCAAAGCTGACGCCACCAGTCAAACACCGCGTTCAAAGTAGGAAGACCCGAGCGTGCAGCGTATTTTGCGTCTCAATCGGCTTCGTGGGTCTTCTCCATGGTGCCGGTAACACCGTCCTATTGTTGTCTACACTCTATATTCATGCTATCATCCCAAAGGTCCTGTCTCAGTCCAAAGTTTCTTTTGAATTCCTCAACGCTACTGCATTACCTTCCTAGTTCGTAACTGTTCCTCTTAGGCTCTTCATAACAAGTCCGCGTCCTTCTTGTCAATTGCGTAATTGATTCCGGGCCTCTCGCCAAATTTTGTGATGATGCACTGCTGTTAGTACCGGCCTCAATACCTTGCCGCGTGCGCCCCTGACTGATTGTTCTAGCTTCCCTTTGCTGATGTGGCCAGCCTACGTCAGTCTTCCTTGCCCATCACGTTTTGAACTTCATGCTAGCTCACTAACCCTGATTCATGCTTCACTGGCCGATACACTTGATATCGTAGACGACAATGTAAGTCTCATCCAACTAATCTGAATTATTCCCCTGGAGATGTGCAGATATCAGCAATGCTTGGTGATACCAGCGATTGCGCTGAAAAGCTTGTTAAAACAGCCAATCACTGATGAAGCAATCTTAACTTCTCAAAACTCTGTCAGGGGTGTACCAGTTTTATCTGTGCGTGTACTGTCAACGCTCTAAACAGTTAATTTCTTCGACGGAAGGTTGGCTCACCCCCCTTCTTGCTCAACTGCTCTTTTGCAGCAAAATTATGAATATAGTGACGGCGTTGAGAGCAGCAACAACTACAGTCATCACCACCACCCGGTAAATGTTGAACACAATGTTCCTCCCCAACACTCTGCTCATGGTCACTCGCCTAACTTATCAACACCTAGAGCTGTCAATAATCATCCAACAGTGATTCAATCTTCAAACGCCACAGAGGACGGCGAACAGTCTCATTACCACTTTCAGTCAACTATATCTGTCCCACACTCCCCTTATCCCCATAATGCAAATAATCAATCTCCGCAATATTATCATCGTCATGAAAATCCGCTATATAGCAATAGCACCGGCGCACCACATGCTATGTCCCACAGCGCCGGGCCCCCTTACCTTCCGAAGATGTCTCACATTCCCCCATCGCGCAGGCAGAACATGATGCTTTCATCTCACGAACTACTGCCCATTCCTCATCGCCCTAGGCTGGAATCACCAGAAATCTCAGCTAGGTACAGCCAACTGTCCATCGGTAAAGGCGAGCCACCCGAGGATGAAATTCCGCGTCACATTCCCCAGGCAGAACCTAACAGTTCATCATCATGCACCGTAAGCTCCGTTGATACCCTCAAGCAGGATTTATCGAACGCTGATTCACCTTGACTTAGGCCTTCATAAGCAAGCTTTACCATTTATGTGGACATGACGAATATCGGCCCTACATTGTAAGTCAACTTAATGGTCCATGCTTGATGGCGTGTTTTACAGCTGTGCTTACCTGCCAATTTCGCCATTGAACAACAAAGCGTTGGAACCCGCCGGGAGACGCATTTGTCTTAGCTCACAGTTCGTAATTCAACACTCAATTTTCTTTCTGTGGCTTACGTGAAGTCTTCACTTTGCAGCCAATACGGAGTTCGCTACCATGGTTTTGCCCAAATTTTTTCGCCACAGTAACGTATCGTCATTCATTCGGCAACTAAATGTGTGTGTTGCGCATTGAAAATTTCCCGTTATAATGCCTTAACGGCGGAATTCACTAATTTACCTGTGTTCTCCAGCTGTATAACTTCACGCGTCTACCCACGATTAAATTGCTTGACCAAGTTGACAAAATCCAGTCAAACTCGACAGCTTCCACTTTATCATTTTCTGGCTTTTCGCATCCCCATTTTCATCGAGGTGATGAAGAATCTCTAGCACTCATCAAACCAAAACCAAATAAGAACAAAATTGCCCGAAAGTTAACCAAGTGCGCCATGGGTTCTGATCACAAATCCTCAAAAACTATTCACAAAAACTCGTTACTCCCTGGGAAACTCCAGTGATCCAGCTTCAGATTATCCATTGCGTCTCAACCTTACCAATGCCTCTCGTTTGTATCCATGTCTTGGCCATCTTATATTCCGTTTCACCCCATCCTTGTTTAAATGTAAAACATGTCTTCAGATTTTTCTGTAATCATTAAGTGGTGTTGAAATTACCCTGTGGTGTTGAAAATTATCTTGTGTTTTCAAGTTAGATGGTCTAACTTGAGTATTTCTTAAAATAGCTTGTGACTTTGCGGAATCGTTTGTGTTTTGTCGTATTGAAAATCTTTCATCCCACTACCACTCATTCTTTCGATAAATTTTTTAAGAATCGAAGCCAGCAGCCCAGCATGAAAGGAGCAAAAAAAAAAATGAACATGGAAAGCAAGCATAAACAAGCTCACATTCAGTTAAGCACATAAAAACTAAGCAACGCAGAAAGGTGGATGTTGGCTTGCCATGCATTCATGATTACATCAGATGCAGAATGGCCAAACGAACACTACTATCCAAATGAGGTTGAGATTATTATGGATAAGATAATTGTCAGTTTATGAGATTAAATTATAATCCAATCAACCTATAAGTTATTATTTTAATATCTTATTGTTAATCTGTTATATATAGGGGGTTGTTTTTCGCACCACCCAAAACCTGTCGTGCACCACCTTTTGACGTCAGCAGGCCGTCCAGCCTTTTCTAATTTTTTTAAATATTTTTCAAAAATAGGGGGTCGTTTTTCGCACCGCCCAAAACCTGTCGTGCACCGCCTTTTGACGGATGCGCGACGTCGCAGGGCGGTGCGCAAAAAAGGCGGGTTTCCTGGAAAACACCGCCTTTTTTGTATTATTTTTTAAACCTAAAAAAAAATAGAAAAAAAAAGAGGGTTAGATATTTGGAATCAACTCAATGGGACCTTTTTTTTGGTCTATTCAGTTTTTCCAAAAACCCTCTCAAAAAAAAACCCCCGTGCACCGCCTTTTCCTGGAATACACCGCCTTTTCTTGGTGATTTTTCCCGCCTAAAAAAAAATTGATAAAAATAATTGGGCAGTGGGATAATTTTTTGGACGCTTTGAACTATTTTTCCAC
>JNCO01007016.1:0-12480 GCA_000785685.1 Uromyces viciae-fabae | reverse complement strand
CAGTGTCTTGGGGATCAAAACGTCAGAAGACGGTGGCTAAATCTACATGTACAGCGGAGTACCTTTCGTTGAGCTGAGCGGTGGAGTTTCACTTGCCGTTGATTGATATTGTAGAAAATTTGGTAGGGAAGGTAAAGAAAGAAATATTATGTGATAATAGGGCGGCGGTTTTAGTGGCAGGAGAAAATGGTTCTAGGGCGAGGATGAGGCAAATTATGCGGTGTTTTTTCTTTTTTAATGATGTTATACGGGAAAAAAATATACAACTTGTTTGGGTAAAAACAGGGGATCAGGTGGCGGATATATTGACCAAAAGGTTAGGGGGGAAATTGCATCGTGAGGCGGTGGTGAAATTGTATGGAGGCAAGTTTGTAGGGGGGTGTTGAGAGGGGTCAAACTTGCCTTTTGGGAGTTTCAGAAGGATGTCACGGGTTTTGTGTACTTGAGTCTTGTGTGCGGGATGCAATGTGACACTTAAGGATTTCTGGCATTTTTTCCATTGATCTTATATTTCAACAAATCTCAATTGAATTAGTTTCATGGAAGTCACTTGCATTTTCTATTTGAAATGGAATCAAATTATTGACATGAATCTCAATTGAATTATTTTGTGGAATCTCAGTTACATTTTCTATTAGAAGTGGCAATTACACATGATTGTCATGAATCTCAATTGAATTATTTTCATGAACATCATTTGATTTTAATTTTTCTTGTGCTAATTTTTTGTTGAAATTGTAAAGATCTTTTGAAGTGAGTGTGATATGTTGAGATTCTTGATTTAATTATTTGAGAACATTCCAGGTAGAAATTCCAGAATCAAACATAGACACAATTCTCTGTAATGTCTCAAGTTCTACCTGGGGTAAAATAGAGCACCCACGTGGTTCTTTGGAGGGATGATGATTTCTCTCTGTTTTGGAATTGCATTCCTTTCTTAAAATCTCTAAAGCGAAGAAATCTCAGTGAGTATTTTTACTCATCAAAATATTAAAATTTATTTAATTATATTTTAATAATAACTAGGGATCCTGGCGGTGCAAGCACTGCCTGTCCATCATCTGGCCCAACTCCACAGCTGGAAAAAGTTCAGGATTTTGTTGAATCTCCATCATCATACAGAAAAGATGGTGGATCTGGAAACCATTTTCTAAAAATAATCTGTTTCCAGAAATAAATTATAGGTCTCTTCATGTTTACCTTGTCTTTCTTATTCTTTATGCCCTCAAAAGTAATATTTCAATGGTTAAACATTTCACACAACAACAATCATAGCCTTTTTTTGTCAGTCATATGTATCAAGCTCTATACAAATCTCCATATTTATAAACCTAACACAGAAAATGAAATTACTCACTGAGGACTCAGAAGTGTTTATTGTAAATAGGAAAAATTCCATGATATTTCAGCAGAAAATTGATTATCAATTTTCTTGATCCATAAAAAAATAATCAAATTTTATGTGTACTTTATGATTTGTTTGTTCAGATCAAGGATAAAGTTTTCTTAACATCCATCTGAATGATCAATGTTAAAGAATGATAATTAGTTAACTATTTATATCAAAATGATTGGATCTATACTAAAAAAAAAAAATATCAAAAGAAATCACGAATGTGGGTTCTAAGTTAAAAATAAATTCTAATTTTATTGGAAACAAGCATAATCAGGGAAAAAACAAAGATTCATTCATTCAAGACTGTCAAGGTAATCATCCAATTTAAGTTACAATATAAATCAGAAAATTCACATTTATCTAATCTTCTGTTTTGAATAGATTCATTTACTCATTGAGATTGCATAAAAAGATGGCATGGTGATCCTTGAGATAACTGCATTTTGTACTTCTGCAGACAAGATTTCAATCAGTTCAAACCCCGATGCCTGTGCTTATTCTGTCATTATCATCTTTTCAAGCATTTCTCAAACTTGAAAATCTCTTCCTCAATATAGAAGAAATTTAAAATCAGGATTCTAAACCAAAAACATAAGCGGACTTTGTTAAGTTTATGGAACTTGGAGTAATATTATCAAGAATTTGTTCAGAAATAAGTTGATGATATCATGACTGATTCAAAAAATGCTCAAAGTGCTTCATTGTCATATTAGATTGGAATGTCAGCAATTCTACCACAAGCGGAAGACTTTCTCTTGACCACTCCATCCAAAAAGCTCAAATTTTGGTCCTGTCCCAGGTGACACCTATCTCTGATTCACAAACCAATGGAATGTTGATAATCCTCAGTTATCCTTCGAAATCTTTGCATGAGTCTCAACTATTGGCGAAATTATTGTTACCGGCATGGCACCCCAAAATTTTAAAGGAATGAATCAAATCATGTTCCTTTTGTCAACTTTCCATTATTGTATGCTTCATCCCTTTCCTCTTTAACTTTTTCTTAGTTCTATTTTAGTCTTTAAATTTGCATTAAAATCAACAAATAAATAAAAAAATCTAAAATCAAAATAGTATTAATACATTATTTAGTCCTGATTTACATGAATCAGTCATATAGTTGGTTAGTTGGTTATTTTGTTAGTTAGTTAATTAGTCCTCCTACAAGTGTAGGAGTCCATAGTTTAGTCCTATCATATATTTGATAGTTTTTATCTTAGTCCTGCTACAAGTGTAGTTAGTTATTTTAGTCCTGCTACAAGTGTAGTTAGTTATTTGAGTCCTGCTACAAGTGTAGTTAGTTATCATTAGTCCTGCTACAAGTGTAGTTAGTTATCTTAGTCCTTCTACAAGTGTAGTTAGTTGTCTTAGTCCTTGTTTATTTATTATTCAAGTTTTGTCCACTAACCCTCTTGTTATGTGCAAGGGGGTCTGTTGTTTTTTTTTCATCTTGACTTTGTCCTTGTAATTAAAATCATCCAGTCGAGTTCCTTTTTCAAATCAACCAATTTGCTCCTGGTTCAACCTCTCTCTACTCTCTTCTCAGCCTCAAGATCTCAGAAATTAACACCTTTATTCAAAAAAGGAATATGTCTGGCCTAATCAAGTTTTTATTTTCATTACTTGCGTATGAGCATTGAGAGCCGGAATCGTTGCACTGGCTACCTATTTGTAAAAATGCCCATTTCTGCATATGATTATCTCTCTGACATCCAACCTTTTGAGTCCAAGAGAATTCTTCCTTATTGGATTCCATAACTTCTTTATCTGTCATTTCAATCCAATCAACAGAGTATATTAATGAACTGTAATTAGCAAAAAGGTTTTGTAGATTTATGTTGTAATTGATGATCACATTGTAATGAAAATACTCAACTGATGAAGACTGTGGACATGACATAATATTCATTTAATTGTTGATTCACTTGTTTCAAATCATTATCTGTAGGTTGAATCCTATAGAAAATTTTGGATATGTTTCTAGATTACCTCTGACTCTTGAACTAATTCTTCTTTACTCTCAAAATCCCATTCAACGGTTGATAACTTTTATAATACCTCAAGATATTTTGGGATAAAGTAATCAGATAAAAGGGGACTGGAACCTGAGTCATCTGTATCGACAGTCTCTATTTCAGTACTCATGATCTCTTAGTAAATGAGAATATTCTCAATTACATATTTTCTTCCTTTTATTGTTTTATTTCTATCTTATTTTTAAATGTGGGTGAAGATACTCCAAATCAAGGTCAACAGTCTCCCAACACTATTGAAACAATCAACTTCAATACCGTTCTTGTCAACAAACATTTCCAATCAACAGCTTGGTATATTCTAATTGATTCAAAACTCTTCAATTCAACCTAGCTGCCTCTCTTCTCTCATCTCAAATAAGATTCCAGCTGGTTTACTGACTAGTCTTGTTGAGAAAAACTTGATTGGCAAACTAAGACCAGACTTTTTATTTCATATGAGATTTTGATCAGTAAAGATGAAACAAAGAGAAGAGCTTAAAACAGAATTTAACCAACAGTTATAATAGAAGATAAACAACAAATAATGAGGAAGAGATCATTTGAGGTTTGTAACTGAAGAACTGGTAACGGTTTTAAGTCTTGAGTGAGATTAAGTTTTAAGTTTTAGAAGTATAAAATAAAAGAGTCTTACAACTTGAGAATTCTTATTGAGACTAAGAAAGGCACAATATATTTTAACGAGATTAATTTTCTTTTTTAATAAACTGAAAAATAGAATTTTTGATAAAGAGAGATTATCGGAAATAAAGTTTTTTTTAGTTAGTTTTGTATTTTTGATTTGAAGAATGTTTTGAATCAAGAATAGTTGAAAAATACCAAGTCTGTTGACTGTGTTTGAACCGAAGATAGGTTGACAGTTGTTCTTGAAGAGTTATCAGTGTAGAGTAGCGTAAAGAATTTAATGAGTTTAAAAATGAATAATAAAAAAAAAAAAGAAAGTTGAAACTAAAACAAAGGTTTGAGATTTCACATGAATATCGCAAATGTCACAAGAGTGGCTATCAGCACATTCAACACTTGTCACATTATCTATTTTGTTTAATTGAATATTCTGCAAATCAATCAAGTAAGATTCTTAAAATTAAAATCCAATAATTTAGAATAAAACAGTTTGATTTCTTTTCATTAGTTTTTCTGCCAAAAGATAATGTCTTCATTTTCTCTTAAGCTAGAAATATAAAAGATGAAAATAATAGAATATTCCCCGTTGGTTCTCTTTCATTCTCATTTTCCAAATCTTTCTTGTTGTTACTTCAACTAAAAATTCTTTGTTCATGAAATGAGACAGTCTGGTCTTAGGCTTTAGTCAGCTTATTCTTAAATCTTATTGTACCTAGGAAAATATGAAAGAGAAAAAACTAATTACCAAGTTAACAAGTGTTTATTACAAGAAATTAGCTCATCTTAAAAACCGTATTTATTTCATGATTTAATTAATAAAGAAAACATGTCCTATTTTCCACTTGCATCATTGTTATCACCTAAAATATCAACATTAAATAGCTCTCTCAAAGCAGAATTCTTATGAGGCGTTAATCGTTCATCCGTTTCATCATCTCCATCGCGTTCTTAGCAGTTTTTTCAATGAATAAGAAAAAACAGATGTGCTTGAAAATTCTTTTCTACCCGAAATTCCAAAGCTGTATCTGCTGTCATGATTTGAGTCAATTTCATCTTACATAATATAAAAATGAGTTCATAACAATAAGCTTCAAATAGGAATTATTTTATTCATAGTCATTTAAATCAGTTTGAAAAAAAGAGAAAGATACATTACAGTAGATTTGAGGGAGAACAAAAAGATTTACTGAATATTATTTGCAACATTTTAATCCAAGTGTTCATAGGATCGATTTTGAGGGTAGACTTGAGGCTCAAAGATTGGACCCAAATTCAATGGATTCAGACTTTCTATCTCATCAGGCTCTAAAATAAGTGTTTATCTTTAATCAGGTGACCAAGATTTCACAAGCCAAGTTGTCTAATATTGAATTAATTTTTCATCT
The DNA here is from genome assembly GCA_000785685.1 of Uromyces viciae-fabae. NCBI lineage: Eukaryota > Fungi > Basidiomycota > Pucciniomycetes > Pucciniales > Pucciniaceae > Uromyces > Uromyces viciae-fabae. The sequence goes on along the minus strand of JNCO01007016.1, from coordinate 7,042 downwards.
TGATTATCATTATTAAAATTAAGCTCTCCTTCTTTTCAAGTTGAAGAAGTTGAAGAATGTGGTAACGGAAAAGTTTGTTATGTGAAATTTCTTTGTAGAATTCATAGGCCTTGTATTCACTTTTGGAATCTGGTATCGGATTTGAGTTTCTATAGAGTTGCTGAATTCCGTATCCACAAACTTTTTTGTTATCTTGAGAGGCTGTATGAATGAACAACCCTTGAAAAATGTTATGATTAGGAGCGCGGTGCCATTGTATCTGGTGTACCTCATTCTTTTCGGTAAGCAACAGCATTCATTCTGTTTTGCTTAAGGATTGGTTGTTCTGGCGACCAGTAATCAAGAGTATGTAAACCTAATCATCTGTATACTTGATTTTGTGACAAAAAAATGAGAACCAAAAATAATAATATTCACATGAACGTGCATACCTAAACAGTCCAGTCGGGTAGTCTTTATGGACAATGTCCTAAATCAAGGATCAATCTGTTTGAGTCCCTCTACATCAAAATATGTTCACCAGAGCAAGTGTGTTTTACTGTGTTGTGTTTTGCTGATCATTTTCAGATTATCAAACATATACCAAAATATCTCCTTATATTCATCTTGGTTTGAGAAAACGGTGAAAACCTCATGTACATAAACAATACTTGATAGAATGTAGATGTTTTGCTTGTTTTATTTGTGATCCACAATCAATCTAAGTTCTTGCCTTCCAAAATAATTTAATGAACATGAGATGGACAAAGGTTTCGCTCTTATTCATCAGAACTTACTCATGAATAGTAATCAATTGAAATAAATGTCATTTGCCGATTGAATCATTCTTTCTCAATTCTTTCTTGAATTGCTCCACCAGATGAATTTTCTTTAAGATGTTCATATGATGCCAGCAATATATTAAAGTCAAAGACTATGTATATCAGTCTAGATGCTGGATTTAAGGCAGTGACTGAATCTTGGATAACTTTTTCCCTAAATAAGAGACATTGGCTATTCCGGGTTAGTATCAAGACTGAAGTAATGGGGAAAACAAAAAGGAGCATACAGGAATCCCAACAAGCCAATAACGTTGATAAACAGCCAATTTCTTTTTCTGTTATGACCTTGAGTTGATGCATTCTAGTGTGAATAGTGAAGACATCGGCAGGTATGGATTTGTGTCTTGATAAACAGTAAAAAGTTGAGAATTCATGATAGAGAATAAGATTTAACCCGGTGAAAGATAACTAAAATTAGACAAATCAAACAATTGAATAATAGAACTCAATATTCAATACCCCTGTGATGTACAGTGTGTAAAAAATATCTTGGCTTACTTCAAGGGGGATCTTTAGAGGAGATCCATATTTCAAGTTAGGTCAAAATCCAGTTTAAATCTATCAATAGGAAATGATCAATAGCTGTTCACTCAGGAATTCTATATCTTGTCATTAAGTTTAATCAGAATTGTCTTATGTCTTCTTAATAATTAACCATTCTTCATAATGTTCCAATTGATTATTGTTTGGTTACTTGATTTAATGGTTGGGTAGCGTATGTTTTGTTTGAATATATTTACAATATTGATAATTATTCATAAGTTGGATTCATGTATTACTTGATGGACAAGTCCGGAAATTGAGAAAGAAGAGAAGTGGGTCATTCCTGTGAAAAAAAAAGATTCTGGTCAGTATCTGATTGATAACAATATTTATGTCATACATTAGATTAATGGTCATATTTCGTCAAAAATGGTCAATAAAAAGCCTCAAACAAAGGACAACGATACTTACAAACCTTTGAAACCAAGCACCGTAATAGATCATGGCCTAATGGGTCCATACGAGTTACACGGATCCAGTGTTACCGTTTGGTTTACCTGTTTCATTCTTGACATGCAAACCCTGCGGGCTTAACCCCCTGGATGTGAAACCTGGATGATACTCTGCTTGAATGTATTTCTGTGTGAAAATGTTATATAAAGGGCTAAATCAAACGCTGTGGACACCTAGCTCCGGGCTCACCACCACTGTGGGGTGCCCTTGCTCAAAATGAAGTTCAGAGGGATACTATTGAGTTGCTCCGGGCTCACCACCACTGTGGGGTGCCCTTTCTCTCAATTAAGTTTGGGGGGAAACTATTAATTTTTTCTTTTTAAGAAAGTGGGATTTCTAAGGATGACAATAATTTATTATTTAAATCAATAATATATTTATTTAATTAATTAACTTTGTTGTTGATGTTAAATTTAAAAGTCAGAGATAGGATTTTTGATTTTTGTTGTAATTATTTAAATTTTATATGATAATTTTTTTATGAGCTTTTATTATTTTTTATGATAAATTATTAATAAATTGACAAGTCACAGTGAGCTGACTTGGATCAAGGAACTTATGTGGTAACAAATAAAAATGCTCTGAACTTGATGATTTTATTTCATTCACAGTGAGAAGCATTTATAGAAAAATAAAAGAACATGTCACAACTCTGTGACATGTTTTACCAACAACCAAATCCTACCCACTACAACACATGAGAGGATAACTACTAAAAATAATGTAACTACCAAATTATAACACAACTAAACATGTTATAAAATATTTATTATATAATTGACAACTAAACATCAATTATAAAAACTAATGACTACTTAATATAATCCACAACTACCCATGGATTAAAACAGAACTAAAATTTATACCACAACTATACATGGTCTAAATCTATTTACTTAATTTTATCTTTTGATTAATTAAAAACTACACATTAATCAACCAGTAGTATTTCCATATGCAACTACACACATATGAGAAAACTTTTACTTTATTTTTAATCATTTTTATTTTATTTGATTTTTATTTATTTAATGATTTTTAATGTAAATTTAAAAACTAATAAAAAAATAGAACTAAGAACAAGAAAAAGAAGAAAGGGATGAAGCACAAACACTGAGAAATTAACAGTTGATGTTTCTTTTGTGACAGGTGTACTGTCACAACTTGTGGAAAAAAGCCACTCAAGTGGTCAACAAGTCTCAGCCTTAATTGGTCAAACAACAAATGGTCAACAACATTCAAGTATTAATTTAGATGATATTTTATCATTCAAATCGTAATTTCTATTTATAAATGGTTCTGTTTAGTAAATAAAAAGTTGCTTACTTGTGATTCTTTTTATAAAACAGAAACAAAACAAATAAAAGAATAAAATTTAAACTTATAAATCGTATTACTTCTTAAAATTAGTAAGTAATACTTTATAAGAAACATAGAATTCATAAAATTATTTATTAATCTTGATGATATTCTCTGTTTAGATAAAAATGTTTCATCAAAGATTTTTTATTTAAAACTAAAAATTATAAAATAAAAATAAAAAAAACTGAAGAAGATAAAATAAAATTATAAAAATATTTTTAATTATTCATTTCATGAAAATTATATTATAATCAAAAAGTCTTTTTATTTAGATCAAAAGAAGCAGATTCTTATCTGCCTTCAGGTATTTAATTCCATAAGTTTTTTCTCTATTTTTAATTAAATAGTTTTTCTTATGAAATTATTGTATTTTATGTTGTTACTTAGTTTTGAAATAAAACTTCAGTTTTATCATTCTTTCACTCTGGAAATTAGACTGATAGGTGCTTTTGAATAGGTTTTATTCACTGTAGAACTTGTCCATAAATTATAAAAGGCCATTTTGATTGATGTGCAGAAGAATCATTGGAGCTACCTTGATCACATTTCAAGTAAAAATCTGTTGAAATTTGGAACTCAAATTTAAGAAAATAAAAATTATTAATAGATGAATTTTTTAAGAATGTGTGACTAGAACTCAAGGGAGCATTTTCTAGGAAAGGCTCACGGAGAAAAGGTTGAAAAGCCAATGAAGAATTTTTATTTATTAAAAACTCAGACTATTTATGAGAAAAATAAGAAACGTGGTGCTGAAACCTAACAACTAGAAAGCCGCCCACTCAAGATCCAGAGGGGGCCTAAATAATAAAATAAAATAATAATAAAAAAGAATTAAGAGAATGAAACCTAACAACTAGAAAGCCGCCCACTCAAGATCCAGAGGGGGCCTAAATAATAAAATAAAATAATAATAAAAAAGAATTAAGAGAATACTAGACAAGCAAATGATAGAGCAGACTGACAACACATGCAGATAAGCTAGACAAAAAACAGGAAGTAATTCACAAATTTCTGGGGTCGTTAATCCCATCAAATTAATTCTAAACAGAATAAAAATAAAATAAAAGAAGAAATAATACGTAGAGATAAGTTAAAAGACAGGGCTCATGGCTACAAGCTTATTCTAAGGGTGTATGATCAGACTACTTGTAAGATAATTCTCAGATTTATTTTTAACTATTTTAAAAAATAATTATGTAATAATTTTTAAAATAAAAATCAAAAATAAAAAGAATTTTTTATTCACAGCATAAATTAATTTTTTAAATAAAGAGGCATAAAAAAAAATTGAGATTTCAGGCGCTAAAACTATTGTATACAATAGTTTTAGCCCCCAAACAGTATTGTGTGGGGGGTGTACGCCCCCAAACGGGGCGGTGCCAAAAAAATCACAGTGGATGGATCAATTAATTCCTCCATGCTGCCTCCATTGGCACTCCTTCCCTACATTGTGGTGAAACAATTGTTGAACCACACAGTAGCATACCCACCCTCACATTTCCCAACCTACCACTGGTGAGTAAGGGTTTATGATGAAGTTTGGGCTGAGATTTTGAAGGGCTGATGCATTTTGTTTGTTTTTTTTGTAAGAAAAAAAATTTCAAACACACTTACTTAAAAATATGGAACAGAATTCTGGTGAAAACATACAAGGGTCTTCTAAATACCATATTGTAAGTTTTTAATACAGAATCCATTATTTTTATGGGACCCATTGTTGATTAATCAATTTTGTTGATTTTTTTTGATAGGTGACAGAAGAAGAAACAGGTAATCTGGTTTCAATTCTGGAAGAAATAAATTCTGTGGATTATACAGTTTGAGGTGCATATTTTTCATCTTTTTTTTGCCAATAAGTGATGAGTCTAATGTTGCGTTTTTTGCATTTTTTGTTTTAGAGCCCCTTGCTCCCCCACCCATATATAGATTTTAGAAAAAATTCTTTGCTTTCTCATTTTGCCAAAAATGGGCCTATTTGCATGGATATGGCATTTTTAAGGCCGATTTGAATAATTATCATATTACTTTGGCCTGTGATTGGTGGGGTGAGAGCAATGTCCAGCACGTAGCTTGTGAAAGAGTGACATCAAGTCAAATGTGTGGGTGTCCCTTTTGGTTTTATTGTAGTAAAAAGGTCAGTAATGACTATTGGAAAGTGAAATACAATGTCAAAAAGGGAACACAGCTCCACAACCGCCCACCTTTGACCAAACCTTTGTCCCACCCTGTCCATCATTTGCTGAGCAAAGTTGAGAAGGAATACTTAAAGTCTAGTGTTGGGGAACATTTGTCTTTCAAGTGTTGGGGAACATTTGTCTGTCTAGCGCTGGAGAACATTTGTCTGTCTAGTGTTGGGGAAAAGTTTTCTGGGAGGAAGCTGAAAAGCAACATAGCTAATTTAATGGGGATGGAGTGCTTGAAAACAAGGGACATTTGGAATGGGAAATCATCTGTAAAAGTAGAAGAGCAGTCTGGCTCTAGTGTTATCAAGAGTCTTTTCAGACTTTTGACAGAATCAGGTTGGATATATGAGTCAGAATATAAAGAAAATAACACAATGGATGCCCTATTCATGGCACACCCGGAATCTGTAAAATTGGCTTGTTGCTTCCATCATGTTGCACTACAAGATTCCATGTACAATCCCAATAAATATTCCTTGCCTCTCTTCCAAATCGTGGGTATTGATTTTACATCAAAAAATTTCACGGTTTGAATTGCGCTTCTCTTGAGGGAAGTCAATAGTTATTATGAGTGGGCAATGTCTTGTCTATCTAGACTTGTGTGGAATGAAGAGAGGTTCCCCAATGTTTTTGTTAACAACCGAGAAAGAGTGCTTGCAAAGGCAATTCAGAAGGTCTTCCCAAATTTGACCCATCAATTGTGCATATGGCACATTGAACAAAATATTTTGGTGGAATGTAGGAAATTATGTTCTTCAGAAGAAGAAAAGGAATGGTCAGACTTCTTAGATGTCTGGAAAAAAGTTGTTTGGGTTCCTACGGAAGAAGAATTCAATATTTTTTTGAAGGCTGTAAGCAAAGTCTTGGAAGATAGGGAAGGGTTGATGGAATACTTGGAGCGGAAAATCCTTCCTGTTAAAGAAAAATTCATGCAATCTTGGTGTGGCAGGGTAGCTCATTTTGGTAACCAATCAAAACAACAAGTTGAGGGTGCTCACAACCTGTTGAAAATTTTTTTTGATCAAAAGTCAAATGCTGATGTGGTTGCCATGTGGTATGGTTTAAATAAACTAATCAGAGAGCAACTTATTTTGGTGTGAGCATTGTGAGATGACAACACAATCAAGTGTTTAAATGATTTTCCCCAGGAAATGAAGTTATTGTTGTTTAAATTGTCTATAGCGGGTTTGCTTCAATGCAAGGACCAATTTGAAAGGTTTGGGGGGGGGGGGGGAGTGCCATGCTCTCATAAGACTGAAGAATCTTTAGCTGGAAAAGGGCCCTTGGTCGCTGATGATTTCCATCTTCATTGGAGGTTGGAGTATGACCCAGAACCCAATGTAAGTCTGGTTTGCATTGATATTGGTTCCTTTTGCTTTTGTTTGTTCTTGTTGGATTGTTCTTTTTTATAACTTGTTTTTTTTTTAAAACTTGTTTGTTGTTGTTTGATTGTTCTTATTTTTATGACTTCTTTTTTGTTGTTGGATTGTTCTTTTTGATAAGTTTTTGTTTTTAAAACTTGTTTATTTTTATAACTTGTTTTTTTTAAAGTTGTTTGTTGTTGTTGGATTGTTCTTTTTGATAACTTGTTTTTTTTAAAACTTTTTTATATTAGGGCGTATCAAAGTTGACCAAACCCGCCATTAAAACCCGCCATTAAATTTGATGAAACCCGCCATT
>JNCO01007015.1:0-12480 GCA_000785685.1 Uromyces viciae-fabae | reverse complement strand
ACATAGGGGCTGAGGCCCCGGAATCAAGAATTAGATCGCCTCTGTTTACCGATAGTACCAACAGCAAGACTTTTTCGGGTTTTGATTCCTGCCTGGGCTTTCGAGGTGGATAACCGACAATTTGGAAGCAATCTGCTTCGGCATGAGTCGTAAGTGGATTGTGTTTTCCATTTTTACATTTTTGAGGTCCGTTAGTTGGTTGTGAGGCTCGTCCAGTAATTGCAAGAGCTTTAGCTGAGGCGGATTCTTGAGCAGACACATTCCTTTGAATATATAATCGTAATTCTTCAATGACTTGTTTCATGTTGGGGATTTTCTTTTCAATTTTGTATTTCTTAATTATTAATTCGCCCGCTACCTTGTATTCATCAGGAAGATTTATTATTGCCCACATGGCAATAACTGAGTCAAGTAATTTTGAGGGAGTTGTTTGATCATCGTTGATTAGGTTGCATAGATTTCTAGTATTTTCTAGAAGTAGATTTAAATTTATTTCTAACTTATCCGAGGTTAACACGGTGGTAAAAATTCTGTTGAGGTAGGTGGATTGATTTTGAATGGTCCTAGGTTGATAGAAACCATCTAGTAGCTCCCAGAAAAGACACGGATCATCATTTGCTTCTTTTGCGAACTGAGACACTATTTTGACGTCGCAATTTAAAGTGAGAATAGCCATTGCGTCCGACTTCCTAAACGGATCTTTCTCGTCTTGAGCTTTGGCTAAATTATCGGGTTTGTTTTGGGTGACAAGAAGATATAAGTGTTTTAACATAAGAATGCTTTTCATCCTAATTTTCCAATCTAGAAAGTTCGATCTGGTAAGTTTTTCCGATGCTGGTAGTTCAACTGTCAGTTCGACCATTTTGTTTAGATTGATTAAATAATCTAGTTAGGAGATTCAAGGATGTTCTTTTAGAACACCGGTCTCATAATCTGTTAGAACTAAAAATCAAAAATACTTGGGAAAGATAATTGAGGCTCAATCAGCCTTTGGACGTAAGTGAGGAGAGGTGGTGTAGCAGACCTATGGACGAGTTAGAAGGAAAAGGAAGTGATAAAGAAAAAGAAAATAGAAATGACAACAGGTTCTATTATGTATTTACAACACTAAGCCCCCTGGCATTATTTTTCTCTAGCCCCCTTATTTTATTCCCTATATCTCACACACTCAGGAAACAATTTTGCATGCGGTGATACTTTGTGTAATAAACTAGTTATCAAGTCAGTTGGGTGGATTAGCTCACGGCGCGGCACGAGTATTCCCTAACTTTGGTGTAACATTGCATAATGAGAATGAGAACAAGAAATAGACATACCTAGTTATCAAGTCAGTCGGGTGGATTAGCTCACGGCGCGGCACGAGTATTCCCTAACTTCGGTGAAGCAAAGAGAATACTCTGTCTCCTGCGGCTAGTACTCATATGTGACATCTAAGTTACATGTTTGTGAATCTACCGAAACCCTAACCCTATAACCTTCCAAGCTCACACATCTCCGTTTCCTAGCTCTTGTTCTACTGTATGCTTATACCATAAGTCCGTATTATTATGTGTATAAGTTGTCTCGTGTATAAGTAACTTCTGTCTCCCTTCTGACAAATTGCACGAGTACACTTTTCTTTAAATCTGAGTAGTAGTGTTGGAGTATAGTTTTTATCTTAGTTAACCTTACGTAGCTAAAACAATCATATCTAGTAAATGCCCTTTAGGCCTCATGTGTATTTAATTTCAAAGTGTGCAATGCTACAAGCGAAATTTCACTTAAAAAAAAAAAAAAAAAAAACACTTTTCTTGCTGCAAACGTATGAAGCTCTGTCCAGCATGTCCTTCCTGTACTAATATTCCTACTTTGATGCGCAGCGTTGAAAAAAAATGAAACAAAGCAAGGAAGAAAGAAATCATTCAACCTGCATAACAAGAAACGAGCAACGCAATGCTTCATCGGCATCCACAGATGGCTTGCGCTTGCGTCCGGCTTTTTGTTATACACAAACTGAGTCTCCTCCATCCTTACGCAATCACACTTGCAAGGGGTAATCTCCCGCAAAGTAACACCTCATGCCAAATTCCAATTGGCAATGGGTATTGTTAATACGAGGCCAGATGATACTCGCTAGCTGAAAGGGCTTGAATCACCGTCCCTTGTACAAGTACTAGCCGTAGATAAATCAATTCATGATGGTCAAAAAGCTATCAATCAACCTCTGGCATTATTACATTCTTTCGTTTATTTCCTATCCATTCCAGGTGGCTTCAGTCACCGGGCAGGCCAAGGACTATCAAAGTCTATATCCTGTTCATCCCTCTTATAATCGGAGGCGTCAATTGGCTCAAACCGACCCAACACTAAATATTTCCCTATATTACGCCGAGATTGACTACGAAGAATCAAATCACCATGCCGCTACAGTCCACTGGCAGATGCGTCATCCGACTATAGTTGCCTCAGATAATCTGGGAATTCAATCAATTCGATGTGATGCTGACGGGATTCATTTAGACTTCGCCTCACCAAATTTTCAACTTGAAACTCAAAATTGGATATTTCCACTCGTTATCGTCTTAGATGGTAACACTGGTGAGTGTGCTCCCACCGAATCTAGTGAAGAAAAATATCACCCATTTTATGTCGAGCATGAACTCGAAAATGTTGCTACCCGACCGGCAACTCGAAGTTTTGCCGGTTTTCGGTCTCGATGGGATATTGTGGCTCATGACCACGAAGTTGAAGTATTTCAAGTCGCGATGAAGAAATCAGAGGCCCCGCAGAATTATGTTGATAGACGCCGGGGACTTGAAGCTCCCATGAAAGGGCAGATTTCCCCTTCATTAAACTTTGATCGTCAGAAAAACACTTCATCCAATCGTGAAATCCCTGTGACTCTTGCTACTTGGGAAAGTGGATCGCTTAACATGATGTGTCGAAATTGCTTCATCGATGCAAACTTTCAGTTCAGCATCTATTCAGGAAGTCGCATAATACATGCTGGTATCAAATCGATCAAGATGATATTAAGAAAGCTGTATCGGGCCGAGCAAACATTGTTGCGATTCTCTCGGTTAGCAAAGAAAACTGTGGCAACTCAGTTCTCAAAGCTTAGTGAGCGGTTGGCAGATACTATATCTATCTTTTACAACCGCATAGACGACCTTACATTGTCTACAGATCCGGAGGAACAAATCGAAATCAAACAAGAACTGAGTGAGGCCGCTTCAGTAGCTGAGAAGACCGGTCTTCAATTGCTTGACAATGTAAAAGCTCAGTTAGACATGAGCATTATTTCTACCCAAGTTTCACTACGAGATCAATTGCTTCTTATTGAGGAGATAAAAGAAATCACATCAAGTACACGCAATGAGCTGGAACAGTTGATAAAAAGCGGTGCACAACTGGCCAAGAACGAATTAAGCCTACCAGTATGTGCCAACTTGCAAGAGGCCAACTTTCAACTTGGAGCAGCTTGCCGACGCCGGCGAAGGGAAACATCCGTGAGACTGACTGGGCGCTTTAGATCCAATGCGGACATTGAGATCACACTGACGGGGTCCGGCGAGCTGACCTCAGGAGACATTACTGTTATGTCTGTCAACCTGGCAGGTATAGAGATTCCTGGCGTAAGTTAATCGTTTCAGGATCATCATAGCAGCGGAATATACAGATAATCTGAAACACGTTGATTTAAAAATGGCTTGGTCTCATTAGATTATATCCATCGGTCCACAAACCCGCTTGATCAGTCACACTGGCTTGACCTTTAGCAGTTCTGCAACTCTTGGATTTGGCGGAGAGGCTGAGTGGCAACATATCGATGCTTTAATTTATGGAAAGAAGCATGAGCCCCACCAACTCAATAGCACCAATTTAGTCTTTCATCAGCATCCTCCTCTGTTTAAAATCAATCCACCACAGCTATCTCTAGAACAACATTTCAAGCCACAATTGACTTTTGGAATAGAGCTACTCTTGGGGGCTCAAAAATTGCTGGTTGGAATTGGTGCAGATATTGGCCTGATCAAAACCTTTCAACTGCCCAAGATAACATCCAAGCGCCAAAAGTATTGTTCGGATGGAATTAAATATGATTCCAAAGTTACAGCACAATTAGAGGGTATTGCCAGCGTGCCGACTCGCCTGAATCTTCTGCTTTCTAAAGTTTTTCCATTGTTTGCAAAGGTGCCGAATCAGGTTTCATATCCATTTTTGGTTGCACCCAGCCTCACTTTGATTGAGCATTGTTTCAAACTACCTTCGAGTTTTTGGTCTCATTTTGACTGGACATCGAATTAATAGAGCTTATCCTTCAGCTCATGCACGCAAAATTTTGAGCTCGGAGCTTTGAGACACCCAAAAATTGGAGGAATCATAGATTGTATCATTTTTTTTATTTGTTTTTTTTTTTTGAAGAAATTCTGAACAAAAAATTATGAATAATTTTTGAGTTTTGTGGGGTTTTAAAATTTTATATAATGATATATTTATTTAGATTAATAAATCAAAAAAGCACTGGAAGATCTCTGGGCGCTTAAAGCTCTAGAAAACGTTCAAGGAAACAGTGAAAGAGCTAATAATTCATTTAATTTCTGCCTCCTGTCAGGAGGATGATGTCCATCCGGCATGCAGGCGCGGCTGCGGCCCAATGACTGGCTTAGGCAACGGATAGCGGTTTGGCTTGGTGGCGCTCCCACAAGGGCCAGAGAGGAGGCGACTATTGCCTCACCTCACCACCCACTTCCATAGCCGCAAGCAGAGAAATTCAAAACTCTTCTCCAGAAGTTTTATAGTTTTTTGGGGAACAAAAAAAGATGATCCTAGAACTGAACATGGCACAGGCATTAAACCACAGACTCCTGAATGCCAACAATGGAGAGTCAATAATTTCTTCCCTGGCGGTGATATTTTTCTTTATATGCTATTTATTTGACATTTCGCATTGTTATATATGGCAGTTGCATGTACAAAAAAATGGCATCTGAAGCCTCATAAAAGTAAACAGAAAGTAAAACAAAATACCAAAATTTTTTCTGTGAGAATTTAGAATAAAGTGGGCGCAGTTTGACATTTCAATTGGTGCGTAGTCATGAAGGGTAGTTGACATTTCAATGGGTGTGTAGTCAAGAAGAGTAGCGTAATGAATTGAAGATGGTTGAACCTTTGGACAATCCAGAAGTTCTGGACATCAGCTCTATAATTTTTGCACAACTAAAAGATAAGATTTCATTTCAGTATTTTTTTTAAATCATAAAAATATAAAAATGATACAAAAGTAATTATTTATAACCATTTATTTTTAATCTCATTTACCTAAAAGGAGTTTAATGAAATGCCTATATTTTAATTTTAATTCTTAATAAATTTTTAATAACTATAATAAATGATAAAATGATAATCTGACAAAATGATAATAATGTATTATTTTTATTTATTTATTTTTTTTAATAATTTTATTTTTAATATAATAATGATCATGATTTTAATAATTGATAAAAGTTATTTTTCTTTAATTTTTAATTCTTTTTAATGTTTTTAACAAAATTTAAATATAATTTTTATTATAATTTTTATTATAATTTTTATCGGTTATTATTGATTGTTTTAAATTTTTTAATTGAAAATGTTCGTTTCTTTTTTTTTTTTTTTTTTTAGAATCTGTTTCATAAAACAAAACAATCATTTAATTAGCTTTGAACTTAAAAACAAATCTATTACATCATTTCTTTTTTATTTCAATTTATATTTCATCTTTCCATGATCTTTCGTTTTTATTGAGTTTTTTTAATCACAATCTTTCAAACGTTTCAGAATTTTTAATTCTGAAACTTAATTCTTGTGATTGTTTTTTAAAACTTTATTTTCTTTTCACAATAAATTAAATTTAAAGTTTTCTTTACCTATTTCAAATCTTTTGACATGCTCTTAACCATTTTTATTTGATTTATCTGTTTACTTTTATTTTGTCTGTTTATTTAACATAACAAAAAAAAAATTATTGAATTTCAAATGAAAATAAAAATAAATTAATTAATAATCAATTCTTATTTTGTTTTTAAATTATTTTATTCTTTTTAAATTAATATTTTAATTATCTTAATAATCAAAATCTTTTTTAATCTTAATTTTAATTTTAAGATTACTTACAACATTTGTTGTTATTGTTTATTTTTCTTTTTCTTTTAAAAGAAAAATTATTATCATTTAGATAAGCTCATTGAGTGAAGTGTGAAACAGAGGATGATTGAGCCTTTGGACAATCCAATAGTGTTGGTTGTCAGCTTAAGTTGAAGTGAGGTGTTGTTTTTCCACTACTTTTTGCTTCCATCCTCATGACCTGGTTTAAATTTTTTGTATTTTTATCTATTTATTATTATAATTATAATTAAAGATAGGCAGCCATTATTCTTAACTTAGTTATTAATATTGAGATTTCTTATTTATCAAATCATTATGAGTATATTATATTTATTCATAGTCATTTCTCTGTCCTGTTTCCAGTGTAGTGTTACAGTTGAAAATTATTCTTAGTCCTGTCTCCATAGTAGTATTACAGTTGAAAATTATTCTTATTCCTGTTTCCATAGTAGTATAAAAGTTGAAAAATTATTTAGTCCTGTCTCCATAGCAGTGTTACATTTGATCATTAGTTTTTGTCCTGTTTCTTGATTAGAGTCACAATTTTTTTTTTTTGTTTATTTTAAACATGTCACTTTTTTGTCACATGTAATTTTTATTTTTATGATTTTTCTTCATTTGAAATAAAAGATCATTTAGTTTAGAGTCTCTTTATCAATAACCAACAGGTTCTCAGTTACCTCACTTCTTATTCAAAAGCCCCTCTCTCACTCCCTTAAACTTATAATCACCCTGTAAACCTTCTCAAAAAAAAATGAGGGATTTGGACAATCAAGAAGGATGGTTGTCAGGTTGGTCAAATGGAGCTTAGTCTAGTTGTCAAGAAGCTGATGGATGAGATGAATAGTTGTCATTGGAGTGATGGTTGTGTGGTCAGTATTACCTTGTGACTGCAAAATAACAGGATCTCAGAAGGAATGGTAGGAAGGGACACTCCGGTAATCATAGACTCATTACTGATGATTGGTTTCAAGGAGTACATACATCTTATATAGACTAAGTACAAAGAGTGAAATTTTGAGTGACATATTGAATTAGTGAAATGAAAGTTAGTTAAATCAGATAATTCTAACATTTTCTTTATAGATTGTGATTTAAGAAAGACAAAAAGGAAATAGAACCGTAGGAAGAATGGAAAGAAAAAAAGTAATTTAAGCCTTCCAGTTTTGCCTTCTTCAATTGTAGATGGCTTGTGATAACATAGGAAATTAATGAGACCAAGGGGGTTGGCTGAATTCCTCATCAAAAGTGTTGACAGATTGTTTCAAAGATTCCATCTCATTTGAAATGCTGATACAGCAGATGGATGGTGAGACCGATGAAATGGAACATGTTGATGGATGATTCATGGTCGCCTTCACATCTGTTGCATCAACGGTGGGCCAGCTGCGCTACCTGTAGCGTTAGCATAGCATAGTGTTAGCTTATTAAGCTACACTACCTTAAAGCTACCATTAGTGTAAATTGTTGACAACTAACGCTAAAGGATTTTGGAAAAAAAATCATGTAGCCTTAGCGTAGCATTAGTTGAGCCTCCCAAAGTACAACTAACACTCACAATATTTCTTGTTAGCGGTGTTGTAGCGGTGTTGGCGGTCAAAAAAGCTATGCTAACCTGTAGTGTATCTATCAGCTACGCTAACCTGTAGTGTAGCTATCAGCTATGCTAACCTGTAGCGTAGCTATCATCTACGCTAACCTGTAGCGTAGCTATCATCTACGCTAACCTGTAGTGTAGCTATCAGCTACACTAACCTGTAGCATAGTCATCAGCTATGCTAACCTGTAGCATGGTTACCGTATCATCTACACTGTGATGTGGTAAAGTGGCTGTGTTAGATATGCTAGCAATTAGCACATTTATTTTGGAAACTGAAATGTCCTTCAGCATAAATTTGGCACAGACTAAGCCAACCAAGAATAAAAAAATCGCAACTCAGTACCATCAGATTTGATCATCTTTGTTTTGATGTAAAAAAATGTAAAAATAAAAATAAATAAAAAATGAAGAAAATGAAAAAAAAAAATTAAGAATTGAAAAAAAAAAAATATATAAAAAAATTAAAAAAAAAAAATTGAGAAGAAAATCTGACACTCAACCTTGAAAATCCTCCTCAACTCTGAAAATCCATATCAATCTTCACCACTCGATTGCACCAATCACTGTTTTAAATTTTTTTCCTCTCTTTTCCAACCCATCATGGATACTGCCATGATGGGTCCAACTCCCAACTCCTCTCAAAATGAATCAACCCCTGAATTGTCCTGCCCAAGCATTGATTTACTCAAGAATATTTCAAAAAAACAAAACATGGTTATATCATTTCATTTGAAGATCACTCAAGACTTGTCAATACAATGAACAGAGAACAATATTTTTTTTCAATTTTAATAAGATGATCAAAGAAGAAAAAGAACAAGAGCAAAAAAAAAATAAAGAAGAATTAAAACTTCAAAAAAAGAAAAATGATGAAAATCTAAACAAAATATCAGAAAAAATAGAAAAAATAAACAGTCAAATTGAAATTTAAAAAAAAAATTCAAACATAAAAGGTACTAATCAAAATAATCAAAAAAGTGCAAACTCTCAAAATATAGATCAACCAAATTATCTCGCTATGAACCAAGAAGACCGACCACTCAACCCGTTTTCCGAACAATCGCCTGCAATCCCCTTACTTTGGAGTGATGTTACCCGTCGGAATGGCCAATGGGTCGTTTTTGATCAAGCAAACAAGACTTACCACTCGCCGACGACACCCGGGATATACCCACCTCTGTTAAATCAACGAACAACACATCCAAGGCCGTCCTTGGATGCGCTGTATTCTTTAAATCCAATGCCGGCACCACCGCTGGCAAAAAATGTCATTAACCAATACAAGCCTGGTTATCTCATAATCTGTAAGCTCAAGGATTCAACACTGTTTGCCGGGTTGACGTCCATCCAAATTACAAATCGGGTCAACGAGGCCCTATCTACCTTCTCTGATCTAGTCTACGGCACCAAGCCAACGGTGCAAGGCACCGTAATACTTCACTCCGGCGATGTCAAATTCTACACTAAGACCCGAAGGATGGCCCTATGGCTTTTACAACATAAACACAAATGGACTCACCTTAGTGATCCATCTCTAATCACCAAACCCACCTCATTTCCTGTCCTCCTCCACTCTTTACCTATTTTTTTTAACATAGAAAATAAACAACAAATCAAATAATTTTTAAATGAAAATGATCTCAATGAAAAAGATATCTCCAACTTAAGATGTTTGGGAAACCCCCATGAAAACAAAAAATCTCATGGAACACTAGTCATATACTTTTCTGAAAAAAACATTGCTAATCAGATAGAAAGAGGGGGCCTCTTTTTTATGTCCAACTACATGAAGGGGGCCCACTACGTCAAAGCTCCGACTCAATGCTTCAACTTCCTGGACGTGGGCCATACAGTAAGTTTTTGCAAGAATGATCCATTGTGCTCCAAATGTGGAGATAATCACAACAAACAGGAATGTAATGAGTTTGAAACAGATACAATCAGATGCTTTAGATGTATTAATAGTGAAAAGGAAGATTCAAATGAAGAAAATCAGATAGACTATGATGACTTAAGATATAGACACAAAGCCACAAGCAATGTATGCCCACTCAGAAATAAAAATATTCTAAACAAACCAATTAATCCTCATTCTAAAGAATAATACCTCAACAAAACAACTAACGCTTCAATTCAAGAAAAAAAAAGAGAAGAACTAAAATAAGAACAAACCAATTATACTTTCAATACTATCAAATTAAATTTCCTCTTTCCCTTTCTACTATTCTTAAATATATATATATATATATATATATATATATATTGTGAGGTATTTCTATGTCTTAAATACTTAAATTTATGTATTTAGGACTATGAATGTCCACAAGAATATTTAAAGTGATATTTTATCACAAATTGCCTGATTACTTATTAGTAATGAGGACCTTATAGGTTTATTACAGCTTATAATAACAAGGTTATACCTTTTATTATAGTGTCTACTGTGGTAGTACAACTTATAGTTGTATTCAGTGGCACAGGAATAATTTATTAATAAATTATTAGAAATAATTGGGGGGAGGCTTGAGGTAAGCTGCTCTGTCCAGAGGCCGGAGTCCTCCTCAATTATTTTTTAAAGATATATGTATACAGAAATAAGGGGGGAATTGCTGTGTTATCTGTATATATGTATCTAGTAAAGCCTATAGCTGATTTCAGGAAATATAAAGTGAAGGGGTTTTACTTGTGGTCAAAAGACACTAAGTAGCTTACTTTTACTTCGTGATTATAGGTTTATTACAGCTTATAATAACAAGGTTATACCTTTTATTATAGTGTCTACTGTGGTAGTACAACTTATAGTTGTATTCAGTGGCACAGGAATAATTTATTAATAAATTATTAGAAATAATTGGGGGGAGGCTTGAGGTAAGCTGCTCTGTCCAGAGGCCGGAGTCCTCCTCAATTATTTTTTAAAGATATATGTATACAGAAATAAGGGGGAATTGCTTTGTTATCTGTATATATGTATCTAGTAAAGCCTATAGCTGATTTCAGGAAATATAAAGTGAAGGGGTTTTACTTTTGGTCAAAAGACACTAAGTAACTTACTTTTACTTCGTGGTTAAGTTGGTTGGTTGGTTGGTTGGTTTTGTTTAATTGTATGATTGAATGAATGAACCAAAAAGGGGAGAAAGAGCCGGGTATTTATAGAAAAATCCTTCCTCTAGGGCGCTCTTAATTCCTTCCATTTGCCTATGGGAATATTTTAAAGGATCCCATTCCTGTCATAGAATTATAAGTGAATTTTATTCCCTCTTATTCTTTATTACATATTTATAGCAACTTGTAATAGAGAATAATGATATTTTCACATATTCTAATTTAAGATTTTTAGACACTTCTCATGGTCTTAAAGTTAAATAAATATTTTAATTTATTTAATTTGAATTGTGTTCTAGAATTCTGGACTTTTTATGCGTGAAGAAGATGACATCATTTCTTCATAATTCCTTTTTATTCCCTCTTATTCTTTATTACATATTTATAGCAACTTGTAATAAAGAATAATGATATTTTCATGTATTCTAATTTAAGATTTTAGACAATTCTCATGGTCTTAAAGTTAAATAAATATTTTAATTTATTTAATTTGAATTGTGTTCTAGAATTCTGGACTTTTTATACGTGAAGAAGATGACATCATTTCTTCATAATTCCTTTTGAATTATCCTGGGTATAATTATCTGTAATTATTTTCCCAGGGTTCTACATTGTTTAAATTGTTACAATGTTGAGGAAAATTGTCTAATTAGGTATGTGTACCTACTGTTTAAAAACTTCTCCAGCCCATAACTTTTAAACTAGAGGAGCTACGTCAATTCTGACTGAATTTCATGTATGTACTTATTATGGAGTATGTGTTAATCATACTCTAAGCGCCTACATGTAAATTATAGTTATTACTGCTTTGTGTAATAATTATTCTTGTGGGATAAATACATCAAGAAGGGTTTAGAAATCAAGGGTGGCTCCGCAGAGTGACCTAGGTTAGTTTCTGATGAGGATTCAGAAAATGTAAGAATATTTCATGAATAATAAAAAAGATACCCAAGATTTCTTATATTAATATCTAATATTTATTATTTGTAGGTTGTTTTGGATAAGTATTTTATCTCACAACCTGACATATATATCATCAAAATCATAATAATTTATTCATTCATTTTTCTTCTTCTTCTCCAAAACCCTTTTTTCTCCAATAATCAATTCAATCAAACTTTAACCAAAATCATACAACTCTCTTTTTCTCTTTCTTCTGTCGTTTAAAAAAAATAAAATAATAAAAATAAAATAAAATAATAATAACAACAAAATGATGATAAAATAATAATAATAATAGAATACCAAACAAAATCAAATTAAACTAATCACACAATACTTAAAATCATCAAAACAATTCATAATTATTATTAGTTCTCATATTCATTCTATAACTTAAAGTAGGAGTACTTCTTCATTTCCTTTTTATTTTTATTTTTATTTTCCATTTTACTTTATTCTGTTTAACTCAAAAATAGATTTGTCAAAATTACTGTGTCATGATGGCCTTTCCCTTTTCACTCATCTCAATTTGTTCTTTCCTTTCAATTTTCCAAATTTCCACAGAAGATTTATTAAAAAATCAATTACTCAAACTAAAATATACTGGTGTAAATACTTTCATATTCAGTTGTAGTTCATAAGTGCACAATGTGAAATCAAATTGCACTTCAAAAAAAAAAAAAAAAAAAAAAAAGGGGGGCGCTAAAACC
>JNCO01007008.1:0-12484 GCA_000785685.1 Uromyces viciae-fabae | reverse complement strand
CCGTATCACCCGGAACACAACGGGAGGGCCGAGAGGGCTAATCGTACAATAGCCAAATCAGTCCGGTCAACTATTTGTTCCTCAAAGTTTCCAAAAAATTATTGGCACATGATTCTCAAATCCTGCTGTCTCGCCTTAAATTCAATACAGAGTAAAAATCATCCATCAACTCCTTACGAAACAGTACACAAGAAATCTCTACCAAACAATTATCTTAAGCCACTTGGACTAAAAACAATTTATCTCAATCTCACTTCAAAACCACGTGGCAAGTTTGACGAGAAGGGCCTAGAAGGAAAACTTATAGGCTTCAATCCGGCATTTCATTCTTATTGAATACTTACTCCAAATGGAGAAGTTGTGACATCAAAACATGTACGATTTCTCAGCAAAATTGAAGATACGACTCCTGACGAATCATTTGATCTAGATATTCAGGTAACAAATAGTTCAAGTTCAAATAGTCAAACTGAACAGACAGACAAAAGTGATCATCAGGAGATTCCCCCTCCTGATAATCATGAAAAACCTGTAGAGAACTCAAATCAATCAGAAGAAGACACAAATTCTCTGTCTGAAGACTCTGAAAATGAAATTGCAAATCAAGTAACGCAAGACGTACTGGTGAGAAAACTTAGAGACAGATCTCAAATCAAGCGACCAGGTAGATATGATGATTTTGTCAAGACTCACTATACGTGATTCCATCATTACTTCGAACCGAAAAACTTCAAGCTGGCGATGAACTGCTCAGACAGAAATAAATGGCTTGAAGCTATTAATAATGAATTAAAATCAATAGAAGATCAAAATGTATGGGAGGAATGCAGTGAGGAACCCATTAATCCTTTGAAAACAACCTGGGTTTTTCGAATCAAAGATAACTGCCACGGAGACCCACTCAAATATAAAGCCAGGCTTTGTGTTCAGGGCTTCAATCAAATTTACGGGCTTGACTACGAGGAGACCTTCGCGCCTACCGGAAAAGTTACCACTCTGAGAATGTTTCTGCTTCATTCATTACAAAAGAAATTAATTTTGACGCAATACAATGTTAAGGGAGCATTTCTGCACTCTCCCATCACGGAAAATATCTCTATTTTCACGCCTGAAGGTTCAGAAAGAAAATCAAAATACTTAAAATTACAAAAATCACTGTATGGATTGAAGCAAGCGCCTAACAATTGGTACGAGCTACTTACAACGTGGTTTAAAACACAAAATTTTCACGAGTCATCTTGAAATCCCTGCCTCTATTGTTCAAATTCTTCAGATGATGCTATTTTCTTCCATGTTGACGATCTGCTAGTTGCATCAAACTCGGAAGACTTCAAAATTAATTTCTTAAATCAGTTTAAAAATTCCTCAAGTCACAAACCAAATACCATCCTAGGGATGCTATTCGAACAAGATGAAAATATGATCCAACTATCCCAACCAAAACACATCGAACACGGGTTGGAAGAGCTGGGCCTGACAAATGCAAAAGAATCAGATACTCCACTGACTCCTGGAGTAAAGCTATCTGAGGCATCAGACAAGGAATTTGAAAAATTCAAATCACTCAATATAAACTACAGAAGTGCGATCGGTTTGATGAATTACATTGCAAACCTCACGAGACCTGAAATTTCTTTAAGTGTTAGTCTGTTGTCACGATATTCGATGAAACCAGGTATTTCACACTGGAAGGAGGTAAAGCGGACTTGGATGTACTTAAAGAAAACAAAAAATACAAAATTAACTCTGAAAGTGTCACAAAACTGTGATTTCGAACTTAAAACTTTCAGCTATGCTTCTATCAGGATATCTATGTCTCATTCACGGGTCTTTAATTGCTTGGAATAGTTCAAGGCAACGAAATGTGGTTGAATCAACGACAGAAGCAGAATTGAATCCGCTATCCAACGCTTATCATGAAGGACTCTGGCTCAGAAGTCTGTATGTTGAGCTGTGGAAGGAGGAAAGCGAAATTATTCACCACTTCATTGATAACAGTGGTCTTGACAACAAGTTAAAGAAATTTGGTTCTAATTCAAAAACTCGACATCTTGACATTAAAATGAAGGCTTTAAGAGAACAATTAAATCAAAACAAAATAAAAGTTCATTTAATACCTACATCTCTCATGGCAGCTGATTGTTTAACCAAACCAAGCAGTAAAAACACAATAGAAAATCTTATCACTTTAATGAATCACTGAAGGAAAAAGTATTATCTCAGGAGGGGTGTAAAAATAATAATAAAAATAATTATAAAAATAATTATAAAATAATACTTCACAGTAAAATCACCCAGATGTCACAAATTCTGCCGTGCCACTGAATCAAAAATAAATAAAAATAAATTGATAAACTCTTAATTTAAATAAAAATAATCTCTTTTAAAAACTAAAAACTCAAACATCAAACCAACACCATTCAGTCAAACTCGAAGTCTTTTCATCTCAATCTTTCTTCATTCTTTCTTTGTCTTTTCTTTTTCTTAATTTTCTTTTATTCCTTCTATTATCTAATCACTAAAATCAAAACAACTTGTGCTATTGGTGAGATCATACTTTCTCCTTCTCATCATCTCAAAATCAATCCAAACAAATCAACTAATATCAATTCAACTCAGTGTCTCAAGTTAACTCAAAACCTCAAAATTATCCTCAACTCAAACTAGTCCTTCAATATCAAACCAACCAGTTCTTCTTATCAAGTTTGTTAATTTTCTGCTAAATTATTCATATGTTTCTTTCTTTTGTTTATTCTTCTCCTATTCATTTGTTTCTTTCATTGTTTCAAATGTTTCTTCAAATCTGATGATTTTTATTTTAGCTTGTTGCTCTTAGAAATAAATTCTTTCAATTTTTCAATCAAAAATATCTTTTAACCCCTGATGATTTTTATTTTAGCTTGTTGCTCTTAGAAATAAATTCTTTCAATTTTTCAATCAAAAATATCTTTTAACCAGAAGGGTTTAAAGAATGGTTAATTGAAACCAAACCAGAAAGCCTCAGGAAGAAAAATATAGATAACTTCTTGGGGGGGGGGAAAGAAATGACTACATTTTGAAACTCAAGAAGTCATTATATGGCCTTAAACAAGCAGCAAGGTCATGATATAACACCATATCAGAATGGTTAGAAAAGAAAGGTTTCCATACTAGTGAGGCAGATCCATGCCTGTTTATAAATAATGGAACTATATTATTTGTTTGGGTGGATGATATTATTATCATTGGACCAGAAAAAGAAAATTTAATAAAAGGAATAAAGAAAGATTTTAAAATTAAAGATTTTGGAAAAGCACAACATGTGTTAGGAATGAAAATTTCAAATAAATCAGATGGGTCAATTAGAATGGACCAAGAACATTATATTAAGTCCTTATTAAAGAAATATAATATGGAGGATGCTAGAATATTTAATACTCCAATGTATTATAAAATTAGAGAAAGCAACTGAAGAAGAATCAGTTGAATTTAAGAAGTCAGGATATGATTACAGATCAGCTGTGGGAGCATTAAATTATTTATCACAGTGCACCAGGCCTGATATTACTTATACTGATGGTGTTTTATCTCAACATTTGGAAAATCCAGGAAAGCAACATTGGAATGCATTTAAGAGATGGTTAAGATACTTAAAAGGAAGTCAAGACTTAGGAATAGAATATAATAGAAATAAAGATTTCAATTTAATTGGTTATACTGACTCAAGTTGGGCAGAAGACAACTTGAAACAATCTACAAGTGTATTTGTTTATTATCTTGGAAAGAACTTAATATCTTGGAGATCCAAGAAAATTTCAGCTATAAGTTTATCTTCAACTGAAGCAGAATATAGAGCATATTTATCTGCAGCTCAAGAATCCAAGTGGATTAGAAAGTTATTAGAAGACACTTACAAACCACAAGAATATGCTATATTGTATTCTGATAATCAAGGTGCTATAAAATTAGCAAGGAATCCAGTATTCCATTCAAGAAAAAAAACATATTGATGTTCATTATAACTATATAAGAGAAGCAGTAAAATACAGAGAAATATTATTAAAGTATATTCCAACTGCTGAGATGGATGCTGATATCATGACTAAATGATTAGATAGAAATAAACATATTCAGTTTTCAACTGATATGAAGTTACTCCCTTGTACAGGATTAAGGGAGGGTGTTGAGGAAGTAATCCCTGTAAAGGGAACTTCAATGTTATGTTCATTAATTGAACAAGAAATCTTTGAAACTTATGATGAATTAGTTATTTCACTATTCAAAGATAGCAAAGTAAAAATTGATGAATTGCACTTAGAAATGCATTCAAACTTAAGTAAAATACATATGATAAAACCTGTTTTTACTTTTAAAGCAACTGGTTGGAAAACATCTAGAAAAAGGAAATTACATATCAAGCATAATGTATGCAAGAGAAGAAAAGAATTCTCAATTAAAGAAAAGAAGAAAAGAATGAAGAAAAGAAAGAAAGAAAAGAAATTCCTTTCTCAGGTCAGAGTGACCACAAATCCTTTCCTTTATCAGAAAAAAGTAATTTCTACTTTAACAAAGAATATTTCCATGAAGCCATGGACCATATATTCTTAATATTTCCTTTTCCATTCATTCTTTTGTGTCAAGTTGTATTTATTGTTTTTCTATTGTTGTATTACAGTTTCCTTATTCATAACTTAGCTGTGTTGTTGTTCATTTTATCTTGTATTCACAAGAGGATTTATTTCTCTATAAATAGAGCTTGTTCATCATGTTTTCCACCTCACCCATTCATATCCCTATCCTTACATGTTTACCACCGTAGATTTATCCTTAGCAAAAAATATTTTCATAGTTATCTTAGTACTCTTTTTATTCAACCACCTCAGAGTTATCACCACTTCAATAGCTTTCTCATTGCCCCTTTTTGATTTTTCAACTGATCTTGGGTGAATGTGATTCTGAATGTTTCCTTCATATCTTTTCCCACATTTGTCCAGCCTTCAGTTTTCAAATTTCTGTTGTCAGTACTCCTCCCTAAGGTGATTTTATCCAAGATTCATTCAAGAAGAAAGGTTTTTTTGCTTGGAATTCCAGGTATGATTAGTTTTTTTTTTCTTGTCTTCTAATTGACGTTTTACCTCATAATTCTTCTTTTTATCATTTTCTAATTTGTGATCTAATTCTCTTTTGACTTCATTTATTATTGTTTTTGTATTGTATTCTAATTCATTTACTTCAATTTCATCTTCCATTTTTATTGAGTTGAGTGATTTTTTTGCAGAATCGGAGGAAGGTAACTTTTCAATCTTCACAGGAGTGCGTTTGTAACTCTTTGAGGAAATTTGCGAGGATTTTGATTGTGCTTTTGGAGTTTTTGATGTCTTTGAAGTTGCTTTGATTGGAGAATGAGTTTCAGGCTTTTTTTCATCAATTTTTGGGCTTCAGATTGGGAATAATGAGCTCTACCAGTCTAGGATCAAGTGAGTTGTTCAGTTCATTAGACATTTTTTGTGTTGATTGACCGAAAAATATTGTGTGTTGATGTTGATTATGACCAAAAACAAAAATACGGAAAAAAAAAAAGACAGAAAACAAAAAGGGTTACCATTGGAAGAAGGAGGGCAGTTAGGAATCCGGAAGTGAAAAAAATAGGAAGAACCAGATGAAAATTGGGGTAACCCCCAGGAGTGCTGGGCTGGTTTTTAAGCGCTATGGTACGGCGGATTCTGGAATCTGCGGATTCTGAAAAAAAAAATCCAGAACTCGCGCAAAATCCGCGGAATCTTTTCGCTATGGTACAGTCCCTTATATTAGAAATGCTTCCACTAATGTTTACTTTCTTCGCTGAATCAAGCAAAACTTAACAGAACCTATGTTAGTGACGATAGACTCTTTCGAAAAACTAATTATCCGAACTAACACTGTCGACAGGCTAGTTGGTTTCTATCGGAAGCGTCTCTACCATTAAAAATCCTTCAGTTCCATGCCCCAAACAACACCGCTTTCAATCTGCTTCAATTTATCATCACTTATTCGCTCACCCAGGTGGACTATAGCTCATCGAGATCGCTGGTCATTAACCCTCTTATCTCCTCAATTACTCGATCCACTCCGTCAAAGATCAAGTTGTGGTCGAATTAATTCGATGTGAGTTGGTTGATTGATCAGTCGCAGCTCTCCAGGTTGGCACTCAATTGTTTTATTTTTATAGCGGGAGGCAACCCAAGCTGACTAACAACTTATCAACGTCATCATCTGCTTTGACTCACTTGGTTAATCGGAGACTTGAACAAGAATTCGAACTTCATAATGATTCTCTTGAGCTATACGTGGAACCAACCAGGGAAATTGAGTCTGGCCCGTCAAACCAGATCAATGCAAAATTACTCCTCAAAGAACTTCGATCAATTCAAAAACAACTCAATTCCGGTCAGCCTATAAGCCATGACCGCGTGAAATTTCTTTGGGAAAACTGGAACAACTTCTTGAATACTCCTAGGGGTAAAATATTAAGTAGAAATAAAATTCACGAAATTGATCATGAATTTATATTTCTGTATCCTTGCAAATCATCACAAATCCTAGAAGAATACCTAGAGCAACGAGAGAAATCACCTTCATTAGCCTCTCAAAAGCCAACGAGGTTTGATTCAAGAATTCTCAAATCCATTGGTTTTGCAGTTGTGAAATATCAAAATTGGACGGTTTTAAAAAGATTATTGAGCCGTCAATTAAATTTAAGTCAAGAAGATATTCTTGCTATAATCAAGACTGCATGCAAAAAGATTTTATTTTCATCAACTTTGAAAGCTCAATCCGCTAGAATTGATACTATCATAGAATTAATTGAAGTGATCATGGATACTTTCAATGAAGATACTGATTGTGGAAAATGTATGAGCCAATCAATTGAAATACTTTGTGATGCACTTTTAAGAATGAGTTGTCACCAATCTGCTACGTCTATCGTCATTCAAATCCTGCGACAACGTCCAAACTTTTCAAAATTCTTCAACTCTGATTTCCTTCACCGATTAATGAGTACATGTGCCTCACATCATCATCTAGACCTAGCTCAAGAACTCTTATTAGAACTTCCAACCAAAACACAGACATTGAATCAATTTAAAGCATGCATGTCAGCTTGGGATAGAAGAACCTCAAGGCCATTACTACATTCAACATGTTCCATTTGGGATACTCTCATCTCTCACCCACACCTCACCCCAGATCATGAATCATATAATTTATATCTTTTGGTAAAATCAAAACTTGGACATGTGGAAGATTTGATTCGAGTTATTAACAATATGGATCGATGTGGAATTCTTATCAACGAATTAGAAAAACAAAAAACTTACGGGATTTTGTTACATTCTATTGGTCGTCGAAGAGGACTCCAAGCAGCACATGAAATTTTACCCGAATTAATTTCTAAGGGATATAAACCTGATGAATATACTTCAAATATCTTACTCAGCGCCAGGAACCCCATCAAAAATTTTGAATCAAGTTCACAAAATTTGACTGCAAGAACAAAGGTAAATCAAGAGGAGAAAGAAAACAAATTGATAGAAACTTTAGAGATGATAAAGAAAGCAAATATGAAATCAGATGAAGTGACTCGAAATATAATTGTTAGAAGTTTTTTAAGTAGAGCACCTTATCATTCTAAAGACGAAATATTAAACTTGAAATCTGTAGCGCTCGATCAATCTAATTTTGAGAAAGTTTTAGATAGGAATCAATTTAGAAGGTTTCGTAGACCCCTTTATTCTATGCTGTGTGAAGCTCTTCGTCGAGCTGATTTTCTAGATGAATTAGTCAAGTTGGAACGTGAATGGAAGAATGAGAGCTTGAAAGCACGCTTGAATGCTAATTCAAATCCAATCCCGACTTTTTATAAAAAAAACTCTTGATTCAAGTGCTTCATATATATATATATGTGCATATGTGCAACTAATTTGTTTGAGTATCATCATAAATGTCATATCTCCACCCACAAGATTCATCACCAAACTTAATTCTTTCATTAAAAAAAACTCAGGGTTATGCTTTTTTTTTTTTTTTTTTCTTGAATGGATGTATTTTCCAAAGACATTATTCGCATGTGTTGTCTCCCTTTTTTTGTTCTTTTGAGGTTCTGTTTAAAAGTAATGATGCTTTTTTTATTTTGCTTTCCCATAGTTGAATAGGTGTCAAAATAGAAATAAGAGAAATCATCATGAAAAAGTGACATTGAGCATTGAGTACACATGAAAGAGCAGTCTGAGGAGCGCGACAGAGGAGTGCACCGATGTGCTGCATTAACTTTGGCAGACTGCTTTCCACTAATCAGGGTTGCTTCTGCTTCTTCAATTTCATCTTTTTTTTAGTAAAGAAACTTTGCGAGATGACTAAAACAACACCCTGCGCGTCCAAAAGGGCGGATTATACAAGACAACCAAGAAATAAAAAAAAAGAAAAATACTTGAACAAATAAATAACCAAGACATTACAAGCCAAAAAAAAAAAAGGAAAAAAAAAATTAGGACAAAAAAAGAAATATCAACCGGCAAATAAGCGAATAGCCAAATACATTGTAGAGCCAACTAAACGAATGACAGCCACTAAAAAAGTAAAGAAAAAAAAATTGAGAAAAAAAAAACCTGATGCATTATCTTGAGAAAAAAAAAGGTGGAGGTGGTGAACGTACTAAAAGCGACAAAACCAAGTATTATAATCATGTACAATCTAACTTTAAGACTCGCTTTACCAGAAGCGAAAGATCCTGTAACGTCTCCATCTAGAATAGTAGCAACAAGAACACCCTACAAAAAGAACAAACAAACTAAGTTTGGTTTATTTTGTTTTCTTCATTAAAAGAAGAAAGAAAAAGAAAAAACATAGGAAGAAAGGGAAAAAAAAAAAAGAACTAACATTAGAAAGGGCCCAAAGTAGTACGACATTAGTTCTAACAGATTTATAATAATCTTGTTTAAGAGCTTCTTTTTCTTTATCTGATCGATTTTTTTCAATTAATTTAGGTCTAGTTTTTAAATTTAATAAAGCTTGATCATAAGCTTGATCCAAGTCTTTTTCATCTAATTGACTATTTAGTATATCTACCATCTTGGAATCTTCTCCTGTTGATACAGCTACTCCTAAATCTGTCATTATAATGTTATGATCTTTTGTTCCCCATGAAAAATCATGCTTTTTGATCGCATTTTTTTTTTCAGAAAGAAAACAACATTACCAAATTCATGGGATACAAGAATTAGAAAATCTGTTTCTTTTGGGCAAAAATAAATCAACAAATAAGAATTTGTAGGCTTACCAAGTTAGCAAAGGCGTAGACATTCAAGACATTAATGTAAGCAGGAGCCAACAATCTTTTTGTTTTTTTGTTTTTTGTTTTTTGAAAAAAAAAAAAAAAGAAATAATCAGTCATTAATGAAAAGAAAAAAAAAAAATGTGTGAAAGGAGAGAAGGAACAAGAAAAAAATTGGATGCTTTTTAAGACTGACAAATATTGTAACATGCAAGTTAGCAAATGCCAAGGATCTAAAGCAAGAAGACTAGAAGTGATCCAAGATCCTTTAAATAATGACAAATTATCATCAACATCAACTTGCTTAAAATAAGCAGACTGTGAAATAGATAACAAATCTAATGAGGTACCTAGAGTAGCAATCAAAGAAATGACGATTTGAGCGTATAAGGTAGCATTATTGCCACCTTTCACTGCTTTAACTAAAATTAGCACACATGCTACCAACATGTATAATGCCAGTAAAGCAAAAATAATCATAGCTGAGATATATTTCCATTTTGCCCTTTTAAAATATAGATTTATATTTAATAAAACGAAAGTTTTATCAAAAGTGACAGGATCCAAATAAAATAAAATAGGTTTAATTGGTTCATGTTTATTGTCCATAAGTTTCAAATTTTTGTACTCACCCTTGTGGACGATTTCCCATAGAAAGTAAAAAACATCCAATTAATGTACCCGTATAAAGATACTGCGCATAAAAATATAAATGGCGTGATCTTAGCTATTGCTCTTCATAAAAATTATCTCGACGTCTTGGATTTAAGTAGAGGAAAAGTGAGAGGAATTCATACATGTAATAATGTGTTAATGATTCTAATACCTTTGGGCATTTTAAGTGAAGGATCTTCAAGTGATGATGATAGTAATACAAAGAAAATAAACTATAGATAAGGAAAAGTCGAACAAGTCATCAGCAAAAGTGTCAGAATTTTTTAACAAATGAATGCAAAATTTGAGTTAATGAGACGACTTACGTAATTAGCCAGACCAAACCAAGCGAATAAAAGGTTCAAAAAATTATAAAGGCCTTCAAAATAAAGAGCGAAAGCTTTTTTTCTAGAGTGTTCAGTACGAGAGAGTTGGCCGATATGAGCGAGAGAATAAATAGCAGCAAAGAAAGAACCATTAAGCCAACGTCTTCTTTGAGAGATAAATTCAGGAACTTCATTGGGTACATCAGTTTCACCCCAAGCTGATTTAACGTATTTTAACACCCAATTATGACCTCTTTTAGCTACTAATTCCCAACATAATATTCTATCTTCCGCTAAATACATGTTAGATGTAAATACATCTGCATCTCTGCCTGCCAATGTCTCACCTTTGAAATAGGATGATAATGGCCCTCTTCCTATTTCATCATTCTTTAATGCTATGTACCGATAAGCCGAAAATGCACCGGGTAAAACAGATATATATCCAAACACTGATTCGGTAGGTTTTTTTTTTTTTTTTTTTTTTTTTTTTCAATAATATACTTAATAAATCAAGTCAATCAGATGAGGAATTTGACTTACTTGACATTTTATATTCAAAATTTTGAGCAGCTACTAGAGGATTAAGTAAACCTAACCAACCTTTACCTTTCATTGTACAAATTTCACCACAAGCGCCACCTACATTAGAATTAAGGTCCATACATTTCCAAAGATGATAAAGAGAACGAGGACCAGGTTTAGTACCCACGTCAATTAAAACACAGACGTTAGGTTGAAGTAAAGGACAAAATGCATTAAACATCCATCTGTGTGAATTAATTTTTTTTTGATTTCTTTCTTTCATACAAAATATTATTTGAGTGGGTACGATTCCTTTTTCTAATCCTTTAAATTTTAATTCACTATCTACTGATAATTGAGTGGTAAATTCATATATATGTGCCGTGACTGGTTGGTCTCTAACTATGTTTGATCCTACTTTATCTTGGTATACTCCTAACGCAGCCAAACTACCCAATCGAAAAGAAGAAGAAAAAAAAAAAAGTCAATAGTAATGAGTATAATTTGCTAGATGCAGAGAAATTATTTGACTGACCAGTCTAACACTCGGGGATGGATGACTTTTCGACCGTCCGCCACGATACAAACTACGACTTTTTTCCAACCATCTTTACCCCAGGTCCTAGATTTATTCCTAGTGCAAAGATGTGCAATATTTTCTTTGTTTTTATAAAAAAGGGTATATTGTTACGCGTTTTTTTTTTTGTTTTATGTTTATTTTTTTGAAAGTAATGTGCGTGTATTCAGATATGAATTAGTTTTTCGCTTTATTGTTTTTAATTTTTTAAGTTAAATAAATTTTGACTGACTCATTATTCCATGAATTGTTCGAGTGAATAAAACTTCATCTTCATTGTACATGGTAACACCTACGAAGAGCTCAATGTCTCTATTTAGTTTAGCAGCTCTAAGTCCATATCTTTCAGCTTCAAAATCATCCGGCTATTTTGAGGGAAGGTATTAGTTGATTTATTTGGAATGTAATTAAAAATTTAGATTTACAGACATCACAAGTAGCAGCTGTGTAAGACATGATTTCAAATTCTTCCTCGCCCCTTCTAGGTAGAAAGCTCAATAATCTGGATGGTATAGGACGCTCTATGACGAGGTTACCATTAGTGAGGGCTACTCTTTTCCGAGTACGATTTCGTCTTAGAGCGCGACCAGTAGGAGCAGGACCCCAATGAGGATTATTATTTGATGTGAGTATTTGATCATTTGAGTAATTTTCTAGTAGTATCGGATGTTTTTCAGAATAAGAATATGCTTGATCATCTTGATCATCTTGTTCTTCGTTATCTGAATGAATATTTATAGAATGAGAATAATTGAATTGAATTTCTTCTTGAGTGGTATTATTGTGTGTTTGATTGATTGAGTTAGTTTCTAGTTGAATATCCATTTGTTGAAAAAATTTAAAAGAAAAGAAAGAAAAAATTAAATTAAATTTCAGATCAAATCTGTCACAGAAAATACCAACTTGTCACAGAGTCTATCACAGAGATTTCCCAACTGTCACAGAGATTTCCACTCTATCACACAAGTTTCACAACTAATCAAAATAAAAAAATAAAAAAATAAAAAAATAAAAAAATAAAAAAATAAAAAAAATAAAAAAAAATAAAAAAAAATGGAAAAAATGATTTTATCAGAACAAATGGAACAATTAAATAAAAACTTGGATGGAACA